>CAJVSB020000195.1:0-73494 GCA_911865555.2 Thlaspi arvense
CCTGGTAATCACACCAAAGATTTGTTACTCAAATTCAATATATAAGTACACGTATCATTTTAAGTAATATAGTGATAAATTGGATATCAATCCTACATAAACTTAATCCTACTTTTCGTCCCAATTACTAAAATTAGGCAATTTCAATTCTATTCAATTAATCTTAAATTGCAAGTGGGAAATTAAGTAACAAATTTAAATTGAATAAGTTAAAAATTATATGACTTACAACATTAGGGAAGAGATAAGATTAATAAAAGGAAATCCATCTTTCCAACTATCCCTAATAGTTACTTGAATTTTAAAGTAACTTGTCATGAATTCGAACAAATTGTACTATTTACCTAGAGAACTAAATTATTTATATTGTTCTTTTTGAAACAATATGAACTCATCTAAGTAAAATCAATTTACTTTATTTTATAAAAAATAACTTTAATGGATTCATGAAGTACAAACTCCAATCTAAGTTGTCTAAGATGAATAGTTTTATTTTTATCTGACAACAAATCAATTTATTCATCCATAAAGTAAATTAAATTTGGACTATTCAACTCAATGCTAAAATAAATAATTTTTCATCAAGTTCAATCTAATTTCAATATATTCAATTGTTGGTTAGGTAATTAAAAATACTAAGAATAAAGCTGAATAAATAGCTATAACTTGAAATTATCAAGATGTAATTAAATTGAAAATACTAAACTACATGTTAAATTTTATTGGAATCCTAGAGAAAAAAAAATTAGTTCATACTTAAATAAATAAACAAAAATCTATTCAATGAAAATATCTTGTAAAATCAATGATTAAAATAAACCAAAATTAACCACAAGAATAGAAAATTTCCAATGAGGTGTTTTGTTTTGCCTTCTCTACTATTATAGTCCAGAAAAATTCCATGGATGAGCTTTCTTTTCTTCACCAGGAGTGAAAGCCACAGGTTTGCCTTCTCTTGGGTTGTGTGTGTCCATGTCTCCTGTCCAGCACCTTTGTCCTTCTTTTTATCTTTTTCTTTTGTAACATAGATACAAATCCTCGGCATAAATATTTCTTCAACCAGTTATCAATAATTCTCTCGGAACGCTAAATAACGTCCAGTCAATAGATCATAAAATAATAATTAAAAAAATTTAAATCTAATTAATAATAATAATAGAAAAGAACTGATTTAAAAATCAATATGTAAACTAAAAATACTTTACAAAGTGAAATCATAAAAACCTATCCAAACTCTAACAAGCCTTAAGAAACCAAACTGTCTCTCCTTAAGCTTTAATTAATTCTGAACTGTTTAGATTCACCAACTCTTCACCCTTGGATGACTATGATGGATTGAACTATACTCAAAAACTTGTGGTAGTAGGGATCACCAAATCAAATGGACGAACGCTGGATGCTTTTGAAAGCTTTGGTTAGATATTCAATTATTTGCATACTCTAGAATGACACCCAAGTCTCCTTTGTATAGCCCTAAGAGTTCAAGAGAGTTTAGAAATCCTTGTGGGGCGTTGAAAACCCTAAAAATTTTAAAAAAATGCAAAAAATCACTCCGCGGCACGCTATAGCGAGTTCTAGCGCGCTGTAGCACGCTAATTCTAGTGCACAGAGTGCTATGATGAGCTCCAACATGTACCGTGTGCTGTTTCTAGTAAGCAGCATACTACGATAGGGTTTAGCATGCTACTACAGTACTGCTGTAGTAATTTTTTTTTTTTTTTAACAAAATCTCATTCATTCTTAACCCTCAAATGGGCACTCACTACTAAATCCTTCAAAGATCCTTCCGGATATTACCTCTTATTATTGAGAACGAACTCCTGATGGTTCTTAACTCCGACAGTATGGTAATGGAATGGTTTGGAGCTACTGGTGAGTCATCTTGTTTGGGCTTGGGTTTCCTTGGAGCACGATGTTGGGTTTTGTGGTCTTTGCATTTCCATCAAAATTTTGACTTTATTTTTGGTCTCTTTTGACTTGTGTGCTAGTTTTAACCCTTGTTTTGTTGATTTGGACTACTGTCTAGCTCCCCTCTGTCATGGATGGATTCTTCGAGCCAAACCACTATTGTGAGGCACCGCCACTTTAGATTATCTACCACCTTCTCTTCGACTTGTTTTGGAGCATCCCTGCGTATGATAATGTCTTACTATCCTTCTTGAGGTGATACTATTCTGCTCTTAGTGGTGATAGATGGTGTCTTGCTCCCATAAGTAAGGGTTGTTAAGATGATGTGGCATATGTTGACCGATAACCTCACATACCATCTCATCAATGTACTGTTTGGTGATAGCAAAGTGGATCTTGTACTGCTGTTCAACTTTTCTGTTTGCACATCATTATCCACCCTAAGGTATAAGGGTGAGGGTGCAGCATTGTTTTCAAACCAATCTCTCCACGAAACTTTCAGAGATTAGATTTTTCTCGCATCCCATGTCAAAGATGGGGTTAACAAAAATTCTTCACCAACATTACATGGTGAACAACTTTCTTAAC
The DNA here is from genome assembly GCA_911865555.2 of Thlaspi arvense. Taxonomy (NCBI): domain Eukaryota; kingdom Viridiplantae; phylum Streptophyta; class Magnoliopsida; order Brassicales; family Brassicaceae; genus Thlaspi; species Thlaspi arvense. Next base: position 2,497 of record CAJVSB020000195.1, read on the forward strand.
CTTGGGCGGTGGCGATGATCTTGGATTTGTCCCCTTCGACTTGACTATCAAGAACAAATTCAAGTCTACGTTAGCCATGTGCCCTACCTCCATGACATTTTCGACTGTGACTGTGCTGGTGGTCCGCTTTTCGCGATTGTTCTTTTTAATGCCTACTTTGGATGAAGCTTCTAACAGTTTTATTCATCATGTTGGGATTTCTGGCATGACCCCAAATTTTTTTAAATTTAGAAGGGTTAGAGACTTAATTACCCTTCTTATTTTTGAAATCAGTTTTATTATCTCTCCATAACCCGATTCTTCCGCTCAATAGCCATGTCGGTTGTGCTGACTCCAGTTAGATTATGAATCAAGAAAAGACTGAGTTTGCCCGTATCCTCTCTTAAAGTCCAGAAATGTATTTTGTACAAGTGACTGGATTCACAATGATAACCCAAGTGTTATATTCTTGCTTTTGAAACTTGGTGGTATACTCCTATATAGTCTGATCCTTTTTTTGATGGAGTCTATGCCATTAATTCCAACGCTCCTTTAAGTAGCTCATAGGATAGAATTCCAGCAGATGAGACGCTTGAAATGTTTCCAAGTTACATCCTCATTTTGCTTTTGCCATTGCCTTCCACCAAGCTTGGGCATGCCCAGTCATCTTAAAAGGCATGTAGGCTATTTTTTGAGCATTGAAAAAATTTTGCAGTGTAAAATATGTTTTCAATTAATTAAGCCAAGAATTTAACATTTCAGATCAATGGATCTGTCATACATTAGTATCTCCACCTTCACTTCAACGTTAAAACAATCCTTGGTCCACATGGATGATCCCTGTATTCTCATCATCATCTTTAACTTGTTTGTCAATATCTAGATGAATAGGTGTGTGAAGTTTACTTTCCCTGTTGAAACTAAAGTAGTAGTGGTCTCCTCTTGCCTCTGGACATGTTCATCTGGGCTTGGATCCAGGTGAGATTGGAAGTCATATCATTGGATAACTTCTCAACCTTCTCCTCTAGGCTAAGGTTTGTGGGACTGAACCACTGTTTTTGTTATTGGAAGCCCTGGGATCAATAGATTTTCGACTAGACTAGCAATGGATTTGTAACACCGATAAATTTCTTCGGTAATCTTGTAAAACGGATTTGGTTTGCACCATCCATAGGCAAGGAATGATGCTTGGTATCAAAATGTAATCAATAATTTTCTCAAAATGCTAAACAATGTCCAGTAAATGGATTACAAAATAATAATCAAAAGATTCAAATCTAATCAACAGTAATAATAAGGAAAAACTGATTTACAAATCAATGTATAAGCTAAAAATGCTTTATAAGGTGAAATTAGAAAATGTTTTTCACTCCATTCATGTAACTACACATTACTCAATAGGGTTGTCAAACTTAGATACACAGAACCTATTGTGTAGCTACCATCTATAGTACCACGTAGAGGTGGATAATCAATGTTGTTTGGTGGTGACGTAAAAAGTCTACAGGACCAACACTCAATGAGACGTTCTCGGTTTGCTTTATCCAACTGAAAACTACAAAGTGTAAGCATATTTTGACATTAATTACAGATGAAATTACAATTCTGATTGTTGAAAGTTGTTGCTTGGTTTTATGTGATGCTTCTATTTTTACTTCTTGTGGCATGCTATTTGCAGGTATGGTTATTTGATTAATGCTAAAGTGAAATTTTTTCTTGGTGACAACATACCTTGATGTTCGAGATGCAAATGTGAGAAATGTAAGTATCACACTCCAGTGGAGATGTTTAAGTCATCTGTTGCTTTTAGAGGGTATATAGTTTGTATTTTCTGGGGTTTAAGAATATTGTGGGTGTATGGCACAGAGACACAACCTCCTAGAAGCATTGTACATGTGGTAACTTTTTTAGTTTTATGTTTATAATAATTTGGAAATTTTGATTCCTATAAGCGTGTCAGTTCTTATAAACTAGTGAAATTAAATAATAGCATTTGTCGGATCTATGTTTAAATGTGTAATATGCATGTCGAGAGACTTGATAATTTTTGTTATTTGGGTCTGTTGGGTTATTGCATTTGATTATACAACCTTAAGATTTTAATTTTTTTCTTTTTGAATTTTTTGGAACTACAGATATTTTGTCTTGCCATTTCTGGTATATCTCATTGTGAGGTCAAAATATGAATTTGTTATAAAATATGAATTAATTATATGAGAACAAATTAGCATAGTAATTGGCATAAATTTATAGTAATTTATAAAAATTGTCATTTTTTTTAATAAAAAATTGCAGTAATTTATACTAAAAGTGTCGCAATTTACATCAAAATCGTTGTAATTTACAATGAAAACTAGCATATTTACATTAAAACTGTCGTAATTTATGGCGTAAAAAGTATTACAATTTACATTTAAAACCGTTGTAATTTACAATGAAAAACCGTTGTAATTTATGCTCAAAATTTACCGTAATTTATAATGAAAAATTAACATAAAATTATGGTAGTTTTGAACTACCATAATTTAACACTCAAAACCATCAGAATATACAAAAAAAAATTAATTGTAAATTATAGCGGTTTGAACCGCCCTAATTTTATGCTCAAAATTGCTGGAATATAAAAAAAAATTAATTGTAAATTATGACAGTTTTGAACTGCCATAATTTACACTCAAAATCACTGGAATATACAAAAAAAAATATTAATTGTAAAATGACGGTGTTTTGAACTGCGTAATTTACGCTCAAAACTATTGGAATATAAAAAAAAAATGTCGCCATAATTTTCGCTCAAAACTGTCGTAATATACATAGAAAAATTAATTGTGAATTACGGCGGTTTAAAAGCCGTAATTTAACTACTGTAATTTATGACGGTTTAAACTGGCATAATTTAACCACTGTAATTTACGCGTAAATTATGGCGGTTTTAAACATCGTAATTTATCATTATAAATTACGACGGTTGATGTGACGATTAGCCTATAACCGCCGTATTATACCGAATGGCAGACGTGATTTAGGCGGTTTCTAAGACCACCGTATGCACAAAAATGATAGTTAAAAATCACCATTTTTTACAAAATAATTGCCGTAATTTGTCTTTTTTTTGTAGTGAGTGAATGGAAAGACTACTTGGATGATATAGTTGCAAAATTATCTTAACACCAATGATATTATTAGAAGATTCACCTGAGTTAAGTGACGTGATATAAAATTTCTCTAAATTATAATTAAAATTAGATGCTTTATAAGTACTATCGCAAATCGTCAATGGAGTATTCTTTCATCAAGTTCAACTTAATTCTTAAATCTACTCAATTGTTGATCAAAAAATTGAAAGCAATAAGAAATAAGTTGAATAATTGCTCAAACTGAAAATCGTCATATCATAATTAAATTCAAATTATCAATCTATATCCTATGTTCCATTACAATTCCGGCGAAAAATAAAATAGTTTATGCCCACCAAACAAAAAATCAAAATCTATTCAATGAAAATATCCTGAAAAATCAACAATTAAAAAAAAAACCAAAATAACAACAAAAATCAAAGAGTTTCCAATGTTGTATTTTGTTTCCCTTTCTTCTACTCCTATAGTCCAGGAAAATTTCAACAAATAGATTACTTTTTTTCAGCAAGAATGGCAGCCCCAGGCTTGTCTTCTCTTGGGTTCTCTGTGTGGTCTCTCTTGTCCAGTCCCCTTCTTCTTCGTTCATCTTTCTATTCTATTAGACAGGTACAAATCCTCAGATCAATCTTTTGTTAGCTGGCCAAACCACCCAAAACAATTTTTCTTTTTTCATTTTGTTCCTTAAAATTCATTTGCCTAAATAGGCCCAGCTTCTATTAAAATTTTAATTGGGTTGCACTACTTTCAAATTGGGTTTTCATATCGATTGAACCAGACCACTCTAGTAGAATTTTACCACTTAAAAGTTGCTTATATCATTACACCGTAAAAATTTGCAAAATTCCATATCATTTACTGTGCCCAAAATTCACAAATTCATCAAAGAAGATCAATTATGCAAAATCTAAATCCAAATCATCAAATTAACCCAAAAATCTCTAAAATTAATTTATGTTCTAATAAAAATACTATAAATTAAGGAATAATTATGAATTATCAACACTACCACACTTGAGCTTTTTTTTGTCCCCAACAAATCTCAAGCAATTTAGCCGAAACAGACTCTAAAAACATTCGAAACACCTACACATTCAATATTTTCTTGTGACAAACAAATCTTACTGGCAAGTTTATGCACATTCATCCATTAGGAGTGTATAAATGCAATTCACAACTAAGCTTGCCATAAACAGCCCATAAACCCAATGCCAAGATTTCAACCAACTTAGGAGTGTATATAGTGGATGTTGCGCTAGCTATGAATGTTTGTAAGATTATGAGTGTGAGATGAGAGTTGACATAAAATGGTTACAACACTAGAAATGTTTACATGATTAGATGATTTATAAAAATGGTAAAGATAAATTTTCTGGATGGCACATGATCTAGCTACGAGTGCTTAAGTTATGTTATGTTATACAGAAGACACCATAGGTATTACAGGTTACATAGGTCAGCTTGAGATAGATGAGAAAAGAGTTATGTAGCTGGCATGCTGCTGTGTTGCTTGCATAGTGATGTGTTGATTGCTATTCGACTGTCATATTTCGCTGGTGAGCAGGGGTAGAATGTGACATTAGTTAATTTAACCACTAGACAAATAAATATATAATTGCTTAACCAAATTATTAATGACAATTAATAATTTCACAGTGACAAAATATTTAGGAATATAACTTACAAATGATTAGATCTTTAGCAATGATCTCACCATATCTATTCACAACAATTATATTACTTGGCTATTATAAATGCTTAAGAATATAAGAAATTTAAGCAACATGCGAAAAGAAATAAAGAACAACATAAAAACATGTAAATAAAAAAGAAAAGATAATAAATTCATTAATTGCTTTACAAGCATACATGTAGTATATTCTTAAGTAAAGAGTTTTCTGTAATTATTAAGCAAATATTGTTTCATCATCTTCTATTTAGCTGAGTTTTAACAGTTATTCTTGTGTTTTGGTATTCTATTTTAATTTTTTTTTTTTGGGTATTGAGATTATGGGAAGAGTGTCTCCTTGGGTTGTCCTAGGCAGCCCCAGGCTTGTCCTCTCTTGGGTTCTTTGTGTGTGTGTCTCTCTTGTCCAGCCTCCTTCTTCTTCGTTTTATCTTTTTGATGTATTAGATAGAGACAAATCCTCCAGATCAATCTTTGGTTAGCTGGCCAAACACCGAAAACATTTTTTCCTTTTTCCCTTTTTACCCTTTCTTAAATTCATTTGCCTAAATAGCCCAACTGCTATTAAAAATTTAATTGGGTTGCACTGCTTTTCAAATTGGGTTTTCATACAGATTGGACCACTCCCGTGAATTTTACCACTTAAAAGTTACTTATATCGTTACACGTAAAATTTTGCATAATTCCATAACATTTACTCCTACGTGCCCAAAATCCACAAATTCATCAGAGAAGATCAATGAAGTAACAATCTGAACTCAAATCATCAAATTAACCCAAAAATATCTAAAATTAAATTATAAGTTCTAATAAAAATATAAAAATTAAGGAATAATTAGGAATTATCAACACGACCACACTTGAGCTTTTCTTTGTCCCCAACAAATCTCAAGCAAATTAGCCGAAATAGACTCTAAAACATTCGAAACACCTACACATTCAATATTTTCCCGTGACAAACAAATCTTACTAGTAGTTTATGCACATTCATCCATTAGAAGTGTATAAATGCAATTCACAACTAAGCTTGCTCTAAACAACCCCATAAACCCAATGCCAAGATTTCAACCAACCTTGACTCTAACTTCACAAGGAAACACACATTCATAGCATCACTTAAGGAATAGACTAACTCACACAATCAATACTTGTGGAGTGGAATAATAAGCATTAATTCCACAAGCCACTAGCTTCATCAATCAAAGGACGCTCTACAAATTTGAGCAAAGCCCTTGTCAAAGAATCACAAGCATGAATAGCAAAACAGTCATTGCTCAAGTCTCAAACTAAGATAAGAATATTCAATCAAGAGTAGCACTGGTTAACACACACATACACACACATAAAAAAATAAAAAAAAAAAGAATTAGGATCTGATTGCTTGGTAATAATATTAAAAAGAAAAAAAATTAAGTCCCTGGTAATCACACCAAAGATTTGTTACTCAAATTCAAGATATAAGTACATGTATCATTTTAAGTAATATAGTGATAAATTGGATATCAATTCTACATAAACTTAATCTAATTTTCTTCTCAATTACTAAAATTAGACCAATTCAATTCTATTCAATTAATCTTAAATTGCAAGTGGGAAATTAAATAACAAATTTAAATTGAATAAGTTAAAAATAATATGACTTACAACATTAGAGAAGAGATAAGATTAATAAAAGGAAATCCATCTTTCCAACTATCCCTAATAGTTACTTGAATTTTAAAGTAACTTGTCATGAATTCGAACAAATTGTACTATTTACCTAGAGAACTAAATTATTTATATTGTTCTTTTGAAACAATATGAATCATCTAAAAGTAAAATCAATTTACTTTATTTTTTAAAAATTAACTTTAATTAGATTCATGAAGTACAAACTCCAATCTAGGTTGTCTAAGATGAATAGTTATATTTTTATCTGACACACAAATCAATTTATTCACCCATACAAGTAAATTAAATTTGGACTATTCAACTCAATGCTAAATTAAATATTTCTTCATCAAGTTCAATCTAATCCTCAATATATTCAATTGTTGGTTAAGTAATTAAAAATACTAAGAATAAAGCTGAATAAATAACTATAACTTGAAATTATCAAGATGTAATTAAATTGAAAATACTAAACTACATGTTAAATTTTATTGGAATCCTAGAGAAAAAAAATTAGTTCATACTTAAATGAATAAACGAAAATCTATTCAATGAAAATATCTTTTAAAATCAATGATTAAAAATAAACAAAAATTAACCACAAGAATAGAAAATTTTCCAATGAGGTGTTTTGTTTTGCCTTCTCTACTGTTATAGTCCAGAAAAATTCCATGGATGAGCTTTCTTTTCTTCACCAGGAGTGGAAGCCACAGGTTTGCCTTCTCTTGGGTTCCGTGTGTGTCCATGTCTCCTGTCCAGCACCTTTTGTCCTTTTTATCCTTTTCTTTTGTAACATAGATACAAATCCTCGGCATAAATATTTCTTCAACCAGTTATCAATAATTTTCTTAGAACGCTAAATAACGTCGGTCAATAGATCATAAAATAATAATTAAAAATTTAAATCTAATTAATAATAATAATAATAGAAAAGAACTGATTTAAAAATCAATATGTAAGCTAAAAATATTTTACAAAGTGAAATCATAAAAACCTATCCAAACTCTAACAAGCCTTCAAGAAACCAAACTGTTCTCTCCTTAAGCCTTAATTAATTCCGAACTGTTTAGATTCACAAACTCTTCACCCTTGGATGACTGTGATGGATTGAACTATACTCAAAACTTGTCGGAAGTAGGGATCACCAAATCAAATGGACGAATGCTGGATGCTTTCAAAAGCCTTTGGTTAGATATTCAATAATTTGCATATCTAGAATGACACAAGTCTTTTGTATAGACCTAAGAGTCAAGAGAGCTTAGGAATCCTTGAGGGGGTTGAAAACCCTAAAAATCTTGAAAAATGTAAAAAATCACTCCGCGATGCGCTATAGCAAGTTCTAGCGCGCTGTAGCACGCTAATTCTAGTGCACAGAGTGCTATGATGAGCTTCAACATGCTACGTGTGTGGTTTTAGTAAGCAGCATACTACGGTAGGGTTTAGCATGCTATAGCACGCTACTACAGTACTGCTGTAGTAATTTTTTTTTTTAACAAATCTCATTCATTCTTAAACCTCAAATGGGCACTCACTAACTTCAAATCTTTCAAAGATCCTGGATCATACCTCCCTTATGATTGAGAATGAACTCCTGATGGTTCTTAACTCTGACAGTACGGTAATGGAATGGTTTGGAGCTACTGGTGAGTCATCTTGTTTGGGCTTGGTTTTTGGAGCACGATGTTGGGTTTTGTGGTCTTTGCATTTCCATCAGATTTTTGACTTTATTTTTGGTCTCTTTTGACTTGTGTGTTGGTTTTAACCCTTGTTTTGTTGATTTGGACTACTGTCTAGTCTCTTGTCATGGGTGGATTCTTCGAGCCAAACCACTATTGTGAGGCATTGCCACTTTAGATTATCTACCACCTTCTCTTTGACTTGTTTTGGAGCATTGCGTATGATAATGTCTTACTATCCTTCTTGAGGTGATACTATTCTACTCTTAGTGGTGATAGATGGTGTCTTGCTCCATAAGTAAGGGTTGCTAAGGATGATGTGGCATACGTTGACCGATACCACCTCACATACCATCTCATCAATGTACTGTTTGGTGATAGCAAAGTGGATCTTGCACTGCTGTTCAACTTTTCTGTCCGCATCATCATCAATCCACCTAAGGTATAAGGGTGAGGGTGCAACATCGTCTTCAAACCCAATCTCTCCACGAAACTTTCGAAGATTAGATTTTTCTCGCATCCCATGTCAAAGATGGGTTAACAAACTCATTCTTCACCTACATTCGCATGGTGAACAACTCTTCCTTAACCTTGGGCGGTGGCGATGATCTTGATTTGTCCCTTCGACTTGACTATCAAGAACAAATCAAGTTACATTAGCATGTGCCCTACCTCCATGACATTTTCGGCTGTGACTGTGCGGTGGTCTGCTTTTCGCGATGTTCCTATTTGATGCAACTTTGGATGAAGCTTCTAACAGCCTTATTCATCATGTTGGGATTTCTGGCAATGACCCCAAATTTTTTTAAATTTAGAAGGGTTAGAGACTTAATTATCCTTCTTTTTTTTTTGAAATCAGTTTTATTGTCTCTCCCATAACCTGATTCTTCCGTTCAATAGCCATGTCGATTGTGCTGACTCTAGTTCGATTATGGATCAAGAAGAGACTGAGTTCTACCTGTATCCTTTCTTAAAGTCTAGAAATGTATTTTGTACAAGTGGCTGGATTCCACAATGATACCCCAAGTGTCACATTCTTGCTTTTGAAACTTGGTGGTATACTCTTGTATGGTCTGATCATTTTTTTGATGGAGTCTATGCCATTAATTCCAACGCTCCTTTAAGTAGCTCATAGGATAGAATTCCCAGCAGATGAGACGCTTGAAATGTTTCCAAGTTACATCCTCCATTCCTCTGCTTTTTGCCATTGCCTTCCACCAAGCTTGGGCATGCCCAGTCATCTTAAGAGGCATGTAAGCTATTTTCTAAGCATTGAAAAAATTTTGCAGTGTAAAATATGTTTCCAATTAATTAAGCCAAGAATCTAACATTTCAGGATCAATGGATTTGTCATACATTAGTATCTCCACCTTCACTTCAATGTTAAACAATCCTTGTCCACATGGATGATCCTGGTATCCTCATCATCATCTTTAACTTGTTTGTCAATATCTAGATGAACAGGTGTGTGAAGTTTACTTTCCCTGTTAGAAACTGTAGTAGTAGTGGTCTCCTCTTGCCTTTGAGACATGTTCATCTGGGCTTGAATCTAGGTGAGATTGGAAGTCATATCATTGGATAACTTCTCAACCTTCTCCTCTAGGCTAGGGTTTGTCGGGACTAAACCATTGTTTTTGTTATTGGAAGCCCTGGGATCGATAGATTTTTGACTAGACTAGCGATGGATTTGTAACATCGATAATATTTCTTCGGTAATCTTGTAAACGGATTTGGTTTGCACTATCCATAGCGCAAGGAGTGATGCTTTGGTATCAAAATGTAATCAATAATTTTCTTAGAATGCTAAACAATGTCCAGTAAACAGATTACAAAATAATAATCAAAAGATTCAAATCTAATCAACAATAATAATAAGGAAAAACTGATTTACAAATCAATGTATAAGCTAAAAATGCTTTATAAGGTGAAATTAGAAAAACCTATCTAAACCCTAACAAGATTTCAAGAAACCAAACCATCTCCCCTTAAGTCCTAATCCCAAACTATTTGGATTTACCAATCTTCACCTTTGGATGGCTGGGATGGATTGAACTACACTCAAAACTTGTTGAAAGTGGAGATCTCCAAATCAAACAGATGATCGCCGATACTTTCAAAAGCCTTTGGTTGGATCTTCAATAATTCGCATACTCTAAGATGACACTGAAGTCTCCCTTATATAGCCTTACAAGTCTAAGAGGGCTTAGGATTCCTTATTGGGGTTGAAAACCCTAAATATCTCAAAAAAGGTGAAAAATCGCTCTGCAGCATGCCATAATGAATTTTGGCGTGTTGTAGCATGCTAATTCCATTGAGCAGTGTGTTATGGTGAGCTTCGGCACCTTACGGCAGGCTGTTTTTAGTGACTAGCGGGCTCTAGCGCATTGCTACAATGTAGCTACAGTTTTTTTTTTTTTTGTTTACAAAACTTATTCATTCTCAAATCCTCAAATAGGCACTCGCCAACTTTAAACCCCTCAAAGATCCTCCCGAATCAACCAGCCAACCCACCCAAACAATTTTTCCATTTCCCTCTTTAACCTTAAAAATTTGCAAAATTTCACATAATTTACATCTAAGTGTCCAAAATTCACAAATTTATAAGAGAAAATCAATTATTTAAATTCAAATCATAAAATTAACACAAATTTCTTAAAATTTAATGATAAATCTTAATAAAAATAATATAAAAAATTAAAAAATAATTCTTACTTATCAATTATCAATCTTTCAAATTATTTTAGCGACATATATTTACCTATTTTAATTATTTTCTAAAAATTAATATACTAGTCATCACCTATTCTACGGTTAAATGGCAATAACTTTAATAAAGTAGATACAACGTGCGGATAAAAATTACTGTACTTCGTTGGCAGAAGGCTGCCTGGGCCTCCTCGTCTCGTCACTTTAAAGACGGCGATAATAATTGAGCACGACAGGCCAAGAGCCGTCAATTTAATTAATGACTTTTTTCATTTTTTAACTAATATTTTAATTTTTTATATAAATGTTTGATTAAAAAAAAAAAATAATTTTAAAATTATATTTCAAATATATATATTAAAAAAATAATCTCTTAATTATGTGTGAAATATCATAATCTAAAAATATTTTTTAAATTTAAAAACATGTGTCATTGAGATTCAAAAAAATGCCCCATGTCTTCGAACAAGTTTGTGCTTTTTTAGCGGGCCATGTTTGTCCAAGCTTGACTGCCTGCGGACTTACAAGGGTAATTTTTTTTTAACTTGAGATTGTTTAACAACGAAATATTTTGTAGTAATATCTTAAAAGTTTAAAAATTCTAAAATAAAGATCATATATTTTAAAGAAAAATCATAAGCGTTGGCTGCTAAATCTTATATAAATACGTAAAAGCAAGATCCTAACAGCATTTTCTCCCCCAAATCGTATGTAAATATCTTTTCTCTCCTTTTTCTGAACTCTTTTTCCAAATGTTTCTATCTATAATTCTAATCTCGTGCAATTATGTTCTTGATTTTTTTGATATTGGGTACCTTTTTTGTTTTACTATTTTACAAAGATTCATCTATGCTGAAATTTTTCCAATTTTATAGTAACAATAGTTCTACATCTTTTTGTCACTCTAGTAACTGTTTCTTTAATATTAATATTTATTACCCTAAGGTTTAATATCCAAATTTCTATTTTATTATTTTGTAATTATATGTCACCTACCTCCTCTTCACTTAATAAAAGAACTGTCAATAACTTGAAGGTAGATACAACCTGTACGTACTTTGTTGGCAGGCAGCTGCCTGGACCACCTGCTCCCTCGAGAGAGGGATGGTAATAAAGTGAGCACCACAGGCAAAAAGCCATCAATTTTACTACTGTATTAAGAATTTAAAATTTAATTTACTTCTCATAATAAAAACCAAGGCTTTGAATCTTCAAATTAATTCAATCCTTTATACTATAGTGTTGCTAATCCATCCTGTTTATTTTGATTTTGGGTTCATTCTTTAACTTAACAGTAGAGATGTTGACTAAATTCTAATGACTTTTTTCCCTTTCTTAATTTTCTTTTTATTGTAAGAGTAAAAAAAATTGATATTTAGAGTTTTAAAATACTGATCAATTTGTAAAGGTATTAGTTACTATGCATTGCAAATATTAAATGTTTCAGCTTTCACGTGGTCAATTTTCTACCATCTTCAGTCGCCCTGCCTCTGTCTTAATAAACAAATTAAAATTGAAGAGAATGATAGCTCCAAATGCCAAAAAGCAAACATAATGATGTCATCCACGTGACATCATGAAAATAAGGTCTCCTCGAGTCTTCCTACCTCCCCTCAGTCTTAATATCCACGCATGCTGCTTATAAATATGTATGGAGAGCACAATAACTAGCACATCCAGTAGATTGACCATGGAGAGCGAGAGCGAGAATGGAGAACAGCCTGTGTGAAGCAGCAATTAGAGGTAGTATAGACTTGCTAAAAGAAATTATTTCAGAAGATGAACTAATTCTTGAAAAGGTGGTGGTGGGTAGTTTTAGGAACAGCAGCCTTCTGCACATTTCTGCGGCATGTGCCACATCGAATTTGTGAAGGCAATGTTGGAGCACAATCCAAAGCTAGCTCAAGTTTTGGATTTTGCAGATCAGACAGCCCTTCACTTGGCATCAGCTGAAGGGCACATGGGGGTTGTGAACGTGCTGATTGAAAAGGCACCTGATACTTGCCTTGCATGTGATCGACATGGCAGAAATCCTGTTCATGTTGCGGCCATGTATGGAAAGGAAGAAGCGTTAGAAAACATGGTTCGAACCAGGCCCCATGCGCCTCGAGCCAAGTTGGACCAGGACCAAACCATCTTACACCTGTGCGTCATACATAATCAGCTGGGGTCTCTAAAAATATTGCATGAGATGATTGATGATGAGGACTTCATAAATGCCAAGGACAACGCCGGCAACACTATCTTACACCTCGTTGTTGCCGGTAAACAATTGGAGGTTTGTCCCTTCCAGTTTCTTTTTTATTTTTTTATTTGTTGTAAAACGAGACTTATGGCTTACTTAATAAATCTGTATTTTGAAATTTGTTGTTACTTTTTTTTATATGAAAATAGGCGCCAAATATATATTATTTTTATGCTTTTGTGTTGTTCCTCCTTGTTTAGCAGTTAATACATGGAAATTTCCATTTCTCACATCACTAGCTTGTAATTTATTTTATTTAAACTATAAATAAATATTTAATACTAAATATTGTCGCCAATATGAAGTTGCAAGGATCATTACCATTTTACCATAAAGGTTTCTTCTTAAAATATTCATGTTGTATTGATTTCGAATATTTACGTTTTACATCATAAAATATTTGGTTGATAAAAAGAAAATAATAGTAAATACAACAAATGCAAGCGGACTTACACCCAGGGACATTCTACATTCAGCAATGAGCACAAATGATGAAATTACCACCGATATTAAAGACTACCTTCGGAAAGCTAATGCAAAAAGAGCAAAGAGCCTTGAACGAGGTGAGTGGGTTAGAAGGAACAGGGATCCATTAATGGTTGTGGCAACCCTTATAGCCACAATAGCATTTCAGGTAGGAGTGAGTCCTCCCGGCGGTGTTTGGCAAGATGATGAAGATCATGTAGCTGGAGAAGCTGTAATGGGTTGTTATAATAAACGTTTTTTTCCATGGTTCCTTAGATTTAGCACAAGAGGATTTGTTGCATCCTTGACTACAATCTTATTGCTGAATTGTGGATTGCCTATAAAAAGAAAGGCATTTATGTGGATCCTAACGTTGGTTGTGGCTGGCAATTACGTCAACAGCAGCTTGTTATGCAATTGGTATCCTTTACATCTCTCCATACGAGAGCTTAAGTTCTTCGATTACTACCATCATTCCTGCAGTGTTGGTGTTTCGCAATGTAATGATAATTCTTCTCATCATACATACTGTTCGTCTAATTGGAGTTATGATTTGTTGGCATCTAATTATCTATCAAGCAAGGCGGTTGGTGAAGATCCTTGTTAATAAAACGAGCCGTAAACATCCCAGTTCTGTTAGTAGAAGCCAGGCCAATGTTTGAACTTACATGTTACTTATCTATATGTAACATAGTTCCATATTTGAAATAAATATGGCTAAGGATGTATTGTAAACTTTATAATCTTTATGTTTTGCAGAAGTATTATTTATGTGCATTTAGACTTTCTTTGTGACTTAGCAAGATTTTGAGATTTCATAACAAATTGGACCATACTGACTTGTAGAACCAATTCAGTGGAACTAAAAAGTACTATAGTTTAATTCATGCGACAATTTAGCACGCAATGCAGGTGCAATAGGAGGAGCGTTGTGCCAATAATGCCATAGAAAAAATTATGACTATTTCTTGTTTGGATGATAAAATATATATAATTTGTAAGCTGTATATATTTAAATTAATAAAATGTGAATTGCCAAAGATGCATGTAGTTGGATTAAGATGACTATTTTTCCAAGTTAGAAATTGGTCCATATGTCCTAACATCCTCTAGATTGGCTGCCTATAAAATAACTATTTTTATTCCACTAATAATAAAAAAAAAATACCAAACTAATTATATCAAGCCTTGATATGCTTGGAAGCACATTTAGTTTATAGTAAAATTGTCACACCCCAAGCCCGAACATGTGACCGGCACTAAACCTGGCACTCCAACTGTCACACCCCACCCCACCCCACCCCGTAACTCGAGTAAGGCGTGACACTAGAACAGGATTTAACAACCTCCGATGCCGGGATTTACCGAAGAAAGCCAAACCTTATTCAAGCTATCGTACCCACTGAGTCAAACGTACCATTCACAATATATATATATATATATATCAACAAGGTATTACAGAAAAACTGAAAATATAATTATCTTATATAACTCATCTTTCCAAAATAAAATCTAGATACAGAATAACTGTCTAACCTTCACTCACAACAACAACCCAAACTAGCTACTATTGACAAAAGTGGCACCCAACCTTTCCAGAATACAAGTCATTGATATACCGATGCACGTGGTATGACTACAGGTCTCTACTACTAAAACCTAGGGGTGTTCAAAACCGAACCGGACCGGTTGAACCGACCCAATCCGAACCAAACCGATCAAAAACTGAATAAAATCGAAAAAAATCAGTTTAATTTGGTTTTGAGAGTCCTTAAACCGATCGGTTCGGTTCGGTTCGGTTTTCGGTTTTAGCCCCCAGGAAAACCGAACTGAACCGAACCGAGCCAAAGGGAAAGGTTGGCCAACCTGCGGGATTGGAGGGGAAGTTCCAGACGGGGTTTTCTGCATGGAATTTGCTTTCCGTCCATTTGGAATTGCCAGCTTGCCAACGGAACTCCATTCAAACGGAACCAAACATTCCATCACAAGCTGGCCGAAGGCTGCGGCTGACGTGGAGAGGGACTTCTGAAGTGTTGTCCATGAGACATTGGATAAGAAATGAGCATTTAATGCTTCCAGGGGTGTGAAGAACCAAGTGAACTGATGTGGGAAGCTTTGACTTTTCAATGCTTTAAGGTGATTGGATGAATTTGGAGAGGAAGCATGCTATTGGCCGAAATTCAAAATCCAACGGATCTATTGAATTTGAAAGGGTTCAATGAACCCTTTGAACCCCCTTGTACATTAAATGCTTTGTGTTGTCATCCCTCTCCCTCATTGGCCGAAGCCTCCACTTGTGGATTATTTTATTTGTTTTTCTTTTGACATCTTGGCATCCAACGGCTCACAAGGCTCCCTGAATTACATCAATTGTCATAGCCATTGGATTTGTTTTTTTTTCTTGGGCGCCAATTGTACAGGAGAAGCCTGCCCATTCTCTGTAATATTTGGTATTCTGTAATCTGTCGAGGACACAGATTACAGATCACGGATTAATGAGAAAATTCGGGAACCCGGTTTCCCCCATCTCTCTTCTCTGTTCTCGGTTTTCTGTTTCCATTTTTCAGCTTTTCATTCTGTTGTTGCATGGTGTTGTTTATGCTTCCATTGCAAACCAAACAGAGAGACCCAGCAGAGAGAGAGAGAGAAGTGAGGGAACTCGGGAGTGAGTGAAGGCTGAAACCAGTGAGAGCCGACGGGCTGCGTTTCAAGCAAAAGAGCGAGACATTGGTTTTCATTGGTTGTCGGGTGCGCATCGCAGCCAAGGCCGGGTTTTGAGTCTTCTGCGGGGCGGGCCGCCACACTTGAGAGGAGGTTGCAAGTGAGGGTATTTTGGACCATCATGTTAACCGACATGTTAACCGAACCGAACCGACTTTTGGTCGGTTCGGTTTGGTTTGGTTTGGTTTTTTTATAAATACAAACCGATCATGTCTTTAGAGCTGTAGAACCGATATATTCGGTTCGGTTTGGAAAATGCCCAAAACCGAACCGAGCCGAACCTTTGAACACCCCTACTAAAACCTGAAAATAAATAAGTGGTGAGACTTGTGTCCCAGTAAATGGTCTTTCACTAAAACTAGTGAAACAAGAATATGTTGCATAATTCTGTAAATAAAAGTAGTTTGTAAAATTGGCATAACTGATAAAGAGAATATCACATCGTGAGATATCAATTCACTGATCATAATCTAAAAAGAAAACTAATTCACCCGTTGAGTCTGCAGATCCAGTCATAGCAAAATATTTTATAATGACTAAAGATGGAAGTAAAAACATAATGGCTCTATAAATAAATATAAAGTCTAACGTGCAAGTAGATATAAACATAACATAATAAGAATTCACTGAGTGCTACTGGTTATGATACTCGTTTCATAGGACACCACCCCATGGACGAACACATGCGAATTGTTGGTGTCGTAAAGCCCCACCGAGCAAATAAATTATGTAGTACTGTCACACTAACGTGGCTACATAGTGAATTATTTAAGTGAATTGCAAACATTCACATACATAACATACGGCATAAAAATGAGATTCCTGTTTTCATTTCACATAGCAAAATAATCATAACATATAAATAAAAAATATTTAAAAAATAACCTTTGGTTTTTGAAATAAAACATTTTTTAGTAAGAAATTATTACTTTTATTATTTTAGAAAAATTCTGAATTTAGGAAAAAGACCACTCACCTCTGCTGGTACTGTGTGTGCCCAGACTCAGTTCTGTTGGCTTTACTGATTGGCTGTTTACTTGTCCTAAAGTGTAACCACATATGCTATCAATAACATACCAAAATTATGCATAAATGCATGAATATGCTAGTGCATACATGAGATGTATTCCTAATTATGTCATTTTCTACTATTTTTATTTGGGTCAAAGTTTCTACTATATACGTGCTTTGAAAATTCTCAAAATATTATTATATACTCATTTCAAGCTATGTATACTAAGGTATGCTCACGTTCACAAAATGAGTTATAGTTATTTTTTTATGAAAAGTAATCTGTAGGTGTGTCGGTAAAAATTCTAGACTAGAGTTCAAACAGATTTTTGTGTTAGTTTAGTCTTATTTTTACTAACTTAACTTAGTCATCTTCTTAACAAAAATTAACATGAATTAATAAAATTTAATCTGAACTAATAGAAATTATTCTAAATTTTTCATCATAAAAGCAACAATTAATCTAAAATCTAAATCGATTAAAAGGATCTAAACTGTAACTAGATTGAAAATTAAAAAAAAAATATTCTTGTTTTTTTTTTAAAAACTCTCCCAATCCTTACTTGAACTTGGTTCTTGTCACCTACCGTTCCCCTCGTTTTCCTTCTTTCACTCTCCTTCTTCTCTCTTTCTTTCTCCCCTTTTTCTTTCTTTCTCTCCCTTTTCTTTCCAAAAAGTAACTCTCCTTTTCCTTCTTTTTTTTTTTTCAAAAGTAAAGAAAAAGCCCTCAACGTGGTAGGGAGAGTGGGGGATATGTGCCCCCATGCAATCATCACTCTTCTTTCTTTTTTTTTTTCTTATTATTATATTATTTATTTATTTTTTAAAACTAAATTTAAACAACTAATAATGTCACTAATTATGATAATGCAAAATAAAATACATGATAAGGGTTTTGGGTTGGGATGTTACACAAACCCTAATAAGCCTCTAATTAGAACAGAATACAAATGCAAATAACCAAATAACATAACATTCTTAATACATCACAATCTTGTCTGAGAAATAAACTGGAGCAATACTAAAAAACAAGTACAAGTATCAGTAGGAACGTCAAGCCGTACATCAAATTCAACTAGGCAAGAAATGGTGACTCGATTAGAAACGTGAACCCTCGTTACGATCTGAAAAATATAAGAGGATGAGTTGCGAAACCCAGTGAATGATAATACAGACTCTAGTCATACTAGGATGTGCATCGTAAAGCATGCCAGAACCATACATATAAGTATATAGTGAGTAACTTAGTCAAATTATCAGATAAGTTATAAAAATATTCTTCATATTCTCATAGCACAATTTATTGATGTAGTCATGTGGGAGTATCTTCTCATATCAGAAATCATATCTTACAAAAGAGCGTATCATGTCGGCGAAATCACATATCACATCAAAATCAGAACCAGAATCAGAATATCAACTCATGACAAAGCGCATCGTGTCAGAGAATTCACATATCACATATCACATCAGAACATAGGGATCCCATATCAGAACCAGAATCACAATCAAAATCAGAACCAAAATCAGAATAACTCCTGACATAAATTTTCAAAAAACAATTATAATAGAGGCATGAATTTCAATTAAACATCTATTTTCAAATAACTCACTGTAATTTCAAAATAAATGAATATGTGTCCCAAATTTTTTCTTTCAAAATCAAAAATCATATCACATCAATTTTTTTTCATATTTAGAATAAAATAATCATGCATAGAATAAGTATTATCACTCACAGTCTAAAACAGAATCAGAGATCCAAAGCATTGTAAACGAGCTCACAGATGAAAGTGTGTCTCCTCGAGCAGATCTACAATCAGAACAACACATAATCAAAACCAAAATCGAACTCCGTCCACTTACAGGCTTTAATGCCCAAAATAGACCAGAATCCCATTTTAGGACCTCAACATGCATCTCGAGTCCCTTACCTCACTCCTGAACCTAAAATAAACTGAACTTATAACCAATCTTTGTATCAAATCATCAACTTAGATTGTACCAGTCACAAATACCTTTGAACCGGCTTAGTCTGGTTAGAAATTGTCAAAACCGACCTCGAACACCATCGAACCAGCCGAACCCATTGAACTGGCGTGAGCTGGCCGTGAACTAGCCTTAGTCTCATTGAACTAGTCCATAAAACCTTTCAATTTTTATTTTGGAAATTTTCCTAATTTTTTGTATTTTTCTTCTATTTTTCTCGCTTGTTCTAAGCTTTTCTTTTATTTTTTGCCATTATTTGAGATATAAAAAATTATTATTTTTAGGGATTTTCACTAGAAATTACTCAATATCATATAAATTTCATTTCCTAATTTTTCCCAAAATTTTTCTCATTTTTGTTCTATTTTTCCTCATTTTTTCTATGTTTCTATTATTTTTATTTATTATTATTATTTTTTAATTTCTACTATTGGATCTAGATCCTAGATCTGGATCCTACCCATAACCAGAATCTAAAACCTAGAACCAAAAATACAGAACCCAATTTCATTTGGGCTGGTCCAAGCCTAGAACCCAAGCCCAACAGGCTGGCCTAATAGCTAAGCCCAGATCCAAAACTCAACCCATTTCCTTGAATTGGATATCCCATAACCGGATAACTTGAAAACAACCCGAAATGACAATAGATTGGTTTTTCATCAAATTTACCAAGAAATTGAACGAATTACCTTGAGATTTTTGAGTATGTTGTTCGTCTTGACGAGGCGACCAAGATGGTGGCTTTTAATCAGCTTAAAAGTAGCTTTTTTTGGGCTTAATTTGGCTTAAAATAGCCAAAAGGGGCGGACAGACACCGATGAAAAATGCTGAGCAATTGAAGTACTTCGGGATGTCTTTTCTTCAAATTGATTGAGTGGTTTCGTTTATTTCGAGTCGACGATCCAGAATATATGCTCGTTTTGTCAAGCAAAGTCAAAAATTAGCGTGAATTGTCAACCAAAGTGTCGGGTGTGCTTCCGCCATTGTTGACTTGCAATCAAGTCCCTGAACTATTTGATTTGTTACATTCAAGTCCTTGAGCTCTTAACAGAATCTCATCCAGTTCTTGTCAATTTTATTTTAGTCCCTGAAACTTTCAATTTTTTCAATTAAGCCCTTAATCTTCCGAAATTAACCCCAAACCTTTTTATTCTTCCAATTAAGCCCTTGGTTATAAAATTAACTTAAAAAATTTATTAAAAATCTGGGATATTACAAAAATAATTTCGTTATCTTTTTTGATCTACTAATTTTATTATTGGTTTAATGAATTATTTGATTCTATAAATCTAGCATTTATTACGGATCTAGTGTGCAAAAGTTATCTTTTCACTTCAGTTATTGAAAAACTCTATTATGATTTTCACGTCTTATAATATAATTCTTAGTTAAGATAAACCTATGGATCCATCAGTTATCAATCAGGGAAGAATGATATACACAAGTTTTCCTGATTGAGTTCTGGCTTGTAGATAAAATACCAAGGATCCATTGCAAGAAAGTACGGTCACTAGAGCTTTGGAGTTGGTTCAAGGGTGGAATTGGTTTCAATATGGAAAGTGTGACGTTAAATTGAACTTGTCGAGAAGTTTGGATTGTTCAATTTGCTCTAGTATAAGGCTGAACAAGGATATTTTGATCATTTTCATTTTGTGTTGGAAAAAAAAAGTTAGGAACAACGTTATTGGTAATGGAGTCATTGATACTAAATAGTCATAAAAAGGGATAATATCTTTAGCTATAGAATGAAATTACCTTGAATAGTATGAAAAATCTATTTACTACTAGAATTACTTGTCATTATGTCCTAGGTGCAGACAATACATGTGAGGCATATGCTAGATGTCACGGCTCAACTCCAACTCGTGACTAGCATTAAGGTCCCCGACCCTAGTCAGTTTCAGAAGACAACATACCAAATACTCATCTCACCAAATAAATGTAAACCAACACACAACATCTAGTACACAATCACGAAAGTACAAAAGAAACTACTCTAGAGTACAAAATAACAGATATACAAGAAGGGATGCTCGTACATTAAACAAATCTGCAACAGTCACTCTAACTCTAGCACGCTACTCAAGATGAGGACAGTAACCCAAATTTGGAATGATAATAAAATGTGATTCGCAAAATTCAGTGAATACAGATTATACCTAATGTATGCATATTGGAATATACATCACGTCACAAGTCTAAAATCATATATATACATACATATATACAATGAGCAATACAATCATCAAAACATACATATATGGAAGTACAATAATCACATCACGAGACTCCAGCCTCGATCGAATGAATCCTTCGTCTCACGATCGGGCTCACCACAATCACATATCACGCTTTCGGTCAAAATGCATCTTCCATCTCATCACCGGAGGAACATAAACACATCAGATGGCCGACTCCCGATCAGAGGAATCCTCTATCTAATGATTAGGCTCATCACAATCACAAATCATGGTCCTAGTCGAGAGACATCCTCTATCTCATGATTGTAGCATCACGCCCACCAGGGCAACATGCTTATTAGAGTAACACAATCTCAGTGCAATACACGACTCCTCACATATTAAGTCAAATAGATATACATATACATTCCAAAATCTCAAATCAGTATTGTATACCAACATAGCTCACTGACAAATAACAAATCACATAACACATATCCCAAATGTAACATATAATCAAAATACAGTTTAAAAAGCACATAATTACCATGCCAAAAAACATAGTATGAAAAACACATGCATAGGAAGGGTATCATCACTCTTAGTACAGAAGCCAAGCCAAGAAAGAAGTCTCAAGTCACCTCACCTGACTCATCAGTCCAAGTGCGCCTTTACCGATGTATTTGCTAAATCGATGACCAAGATTGAAAGATCCGAGCTAGGTGAACCAGATTGAAGCCTTTAATTGGAGAGAAAACAACCCAAATAGCCTAGAAATGCAGAAATCCAACCTTGGTGATTTGCGAACCCCGACAGCCAAAAAACCCAAAGTTATCCCAAATCTCTCACTGGATTTCAAAATTTCTTGAGGGAAAATGATGGTGAATCTTCTCGCACATGGAAACCAAGTTTTTAAACCAAAAATCCACTGTAATGATGAAGAAATGGCCAGCACAGTGTTCGGTCCACTGTTGGACCAAACATGCAAGCCTAATTGCAGATCCACCCTCTAAGGTTTATTTCTTTTCACTCTCACCCTCCTGAATTTCAATTTTGAGTCTACAACTTTTAATTTAAACAATTAAGCCCCTGATCTTAATTAAATTCAAAAATTGGGTCATTGCACTAGAATAGGAACATAACATATTTAGTGAGATACCCACAAAGTGAACTTTCACAAGTCAAGAAGATAGAAAGTTTTGGACTTCTAACAAACAATTTTACATGTTAAAATTGATATACTAAATCTAAAAAAATTCAGTTTATATATGAAAACTTCTACCAAACATCTTTTAAGAAAAGGTGGACACTATCGGATGTTATTTTATACTTCTACCATTTTTTGACTCTTCAAAAGTGAAACATAAAACAAAATCAAAACAAATATAATCGCAAATTGAAAACATAAAACATTTTTGTAGAAAAGGAACTTTCTTTCGAAGTTAAGCCGAGATTTTACTACAGAAGTTCAGTTAATCAATGCAGTCCTTCAAACTATTTTCTTGTCAATTTGTTATATTACATGAACACATTATTGAATTTACATAATAACCCCCAATTTTGCCCAAAATGGCAAAATAACCAAAATGTCCTTGGCATCCAGGTTGGGCCTCCATTATTGTACAAATCCGCAGAAAGACAAAACCCATTCACTCATCCTTAGCATAACCTAGTCGAACATGACAACCCAGAAGGGTCACACCTGAGCACTAATTCTATCCAAGAATTGGGACCACATCAACTTTGTGAATTCCACTCGAGCACCCCCAAACATCAAAGGAACGCTCGAGTAATCAAAATCGAGATTAAGAGATAACTAGCACCCAAACCCATGAATTAGGTCTAGACGAAGACTTCCAAAGCAAGCTAAGTCAGTTCAAGTGAACCAGTCAGTGGGTTGAACCCATGACCAGGTCAGCTAGACCAATTGCACCTTCAAGGCGCAAGCAGGTCAAGTAGGCTGGTGGCTTGATTAGATTCCTTAAGTTAGTGGCCTGACCAGGCCCTTTTTTAACCACTAAGGAGCTGTTCTTTTACGATGTCAAAACCTTTTTTTAAAACTAAAGCATGCCTTTGAGACATAGTGTTTTACAAATAACTGAGACACTGTTCTTTTGACATGTTTGTATATGTTTTTAAGATATATTTTTGAAACTGTGTTTTTTCAAATATTACTTTTGAGGCAAGGATTTTTGTGAATAAATTAGTGAGTTGGAAATTGATATGAATACGAGAATTAATTAAAAGATAATATAGGGACTAAAGAGACAAAATCAAGAGATGAAGGATTAAAATATACACACAGATATATATACGTATGCATGTACATATATGTATTTATATGTATATATGTACATTTTTATATGTATATAAATATGCATATGTACATATTTATCTATATATATTTATTTATATGTTTGTACGTATACATTCGTATATATACACACGCATATAAGTGCATATACATATATGTGCATATAAATGTGTTTGTGTGTGTAGTTATAGTTATGCTTGTGCGAAAGAATGAGGAAGAAAATAGAATATATTCTTTTGTAGAAGTGAAGCAATATTTCTGGGAGTTGTACTCGATATCTAGGGCACATACTCCACTTTTTAGAATGTGTGCTCCTAAGAATAGTTCAAAAAATAATACCTTTAAAATTTTAGTATAAAAAATAGAGACATGCATTTCTAAGATTGCATAAACCCTCGCCCCACCCCCAAAAAAAATTCTTGGTTTGATTGGGTCAAACTTGTGTGGTCAAACCACCAGTCTATTGCACAACAAACCAATCCAACTCGTAGGCACATGTTTAACACTCGCTTGCTCTTTTTGATCCAAGCTCGATTTAAAGTCGCACATTCCTCGTCCAAGGCAAACATTTATAAATGGTATTTGCTTTTTTTATCCTTGGTGTTTTAATTATTGTTCATTTTTTCCATATTTGGAAATACATACACTCTATGTACTGGAAAGTGAAGTTGTCAAATTGGATAGACACGTAGTAAATTGATCATATCTTATTATATAAAATTTCAAAAATAGTAAAGTTAATTTTAGATGAAATTATACCCAAATACCTTTATTTTAATGTATAATTTATCTCATATACTCTTATATATTAAAGTAGTTTTTTATATTAATTTCATATATTGTCTTCTGAAAAAGTTGATATTAAAATCTGTACCATATGATTTTTAAATAATGAAATACATTTTATGGTGATACTAGAATTTTAATTTTACTTTATTTGTAAAATAGACGTGCTAAGATTTAAATTGATTTATTATATGTACGTTTTGCACTTATAATTGAGAAGATACAATTTTTCTAAATAAGTCATTTTACTGAGTCACACTATCAGCAGACAGAATGAGTATACTGTAGTATTTTGATCATAACTTAAAATATAAAAATTTAATTTATGCGAATCCAATTCCAAATAAAATTAGACATTATTAGATTTTAAAAATATATAATTTATTATTTTTAGTTGAGAATTCTAGTATCTAGATAATTTTAAAATTGACTAACAATTTTTGATAGAAACAATTTTTTAGTCTGACAAGTACATAAAAAATAGACTATTTCTCTTAAAAGGCTGGTTATTATCCAATGGTTCTTTTTGTATTTAAAATTAGACTCATTGCAAAGGGTTTAGGATATTTTCTAGGATTTTTTGGATGTTGGAGGCTATTTTTGTGAATTTTTGAAGCGAGCCTATGAACTATTACTACTGACAAAAGACTAAAATTTGTCTTCTTCCATCTCACAAAAGGCCAAGAGTTCTGCAACATCTCTCCAATGTCTCTTTAGTATTTTTGCTTATACAAGGAGTATAGATTGAAGGGAGAATGATCTAAGAGCAAGCTTTAAAAGTCTTAAATTTCTCTCTCTTATTATTTGTACTATATTGTTTACTACTTAAAGAAAAAAAGTGTATAGAGTAAATTATTTATTTTTGAGAGTGCCTCTTTGAAGTGATATTATTTTGTACATGAGTGGTAGCCAATCCTACTTAAGAGAAATTGTTACATTTCTATTTCATCTTCACTATAATTTGTATTAGTGTTTAAAGCTCACCAAATTAAAATTTGTTTGTAATTGAGAATTCTTGTCTCAGTCAAACGCAAGGGACATAGTGGAATCTCGATCGGTTGGAGATCAAGAGAGTGGACATAGACTTAAATATAAAATCAAACCACTATAAAAAGAGTTTGCATTTCTTATCTCTACTCTCTTTATTTTACTTAAAATTGTTTTATGTTTATTTAATTGCATTAAGTTTTATTATACTATTAAATTTTCACACACACTTAGTTTCCATAATAAAAACCCAATTTACCCCCCTCTTGGGTTGCTTTTGGGACAATAGTGTCCTTAAAGAGTCTTGCATTCTTGTGATTGCTATGGAATTGTGGTGATGTTAGGAAGTTGAACAGAAGGAGCAACATGGGGTATATTTTGGCCAGCATAAGAGAAAACCAAGGATAATACAAGCCTTGAGTGATAAATACAAAACAAGAAGGAAGTTGGTGTTAGGAGGGAGGAGGTTGTGAGTGCAGAAATTTTGCAGCAACCCTCCCCATGGCTGAAACTTTGGGGGCTTGGATTAAGCTCTATATCAAAATTAATGAGTAGGAGAAGGACTAAATTGGCTAAGCAAAAACAGTTAGAAAAGAAGTAAAATTTAATTCTAAACTAAGCAAAAACCTAGTTGGAAGGAGGGTAAGATAGGTGTCGAATTTGCAGCGGAAAATTTTATTTTGAGGAAACTTGTTTTGCAGAATTTATACCCTCTTAAAGAGGCACGGATTAATGCCAAATTAGGGACTAAAGATAGAATAGACATAAAGTTAAGAGAGAAATCAAGACTCTAAGTAGATTATTTTTTTTAAAAAAAAGAAAAACTAAGTTCCAATGGGACTTCGAAAATTTTCTGCAAACTAGAAGCTAAAAAGAGGTGAATTGTAAGCCTCCAAGGAGTCTTTAAGGAAACTAAAATATAGATATAATTAAGGCTAAAGAAAAGGGATTAAAAATAATTTTAAGAAATAGCTAAATGAAGTATATTTTCTAAATTTAAAGAAAAACATAAAACTAGTAACTAGATTATTTAGGGAATTTGGCATGCATATGCATTTGCATCCTCATATTCCCAACTCACATTTACATTTGCATACTCATATCATATAGGAGTGGATATTAGGAAGGAGCACGACTCGATGAGCTAGGCCTGAGTGAGCCATAGTAGTTTACACTCACGGTGAGTGGTACTCTGTCTAAACTTAGTATTTTTATAAAAAGTGCTTTCTGTGAATTAACATCTGATGTTTTTCAACATGTATATTTTATATATGAAAAACCTAAAAATAGATATTTACTTTCTGATTTCATGTATATATTCTTCCTAATGTTTTATGATGTTTTCTATACTTTTATGATGAAATGTCGTGCACTTACCTAAGGTAGATGACAGCTCTACACACCATAGATATTATATGATTTATACTCTAATGGGGACCTAGACGCTAAAAACTATGTTACTTGACCTTGGAGTAGTGACCTATGGTATCAACTACATGGCATGTAGCGCTCGACATATTTTGACGTAGTTTGCATAGAGATGGGTTAGATTATGTCCTAGATTTTCTGATTTAATGTATATTGCCTCCCAGACATTACTCTGTTGTGCATATTAAGCCAAGCTATGGACATGTATAATGTATAGATGATGTTGATGCTTCTCAAAGTTTTACGCTTTATGGTTTGTTTGGTTTTGACACTGCAATATGACAAAGATTATATGTTTTTAGTATGTTATAGTTTTTATTATTTTTAGTGGATTGGGATGTTTTATAAAATTTTCTGGAAGTAAAATATGTGGTAAAACCTATCTTTTTCACTAAGTTTAGTTGGTGTGTAATTCAATGGGGCGACAATTTCACCCCCTTTATTTTTCCCTGTGCAAATTACCTGAGGATTTAGCTAAGGACAATAGTGCTTGCGTCACTACACCAACAAGCACTTCAGGTAGTGGAGGTTGGGCCAGCTATGAATGTTTGTAAGATTATGAGTGTGAGATGAGAGTCTGTAAATTTTATTGACAGTGTTGACATAAAATGGTTACAACACTAGAAATGTTTACATGATTAGATGGTTTATAAAAATGGTAAATATAAATTTTTTTGATGGCACATAATTTAGCTATGAGTACTTAAGTTGTGTTATGTTATACAAAGGATATCATAGGTACTATAGGTTCCATAGGTCAGCCTTAGATAGATAAGATAAAGGTTGCAGTAGCTAGTATGTTGCTGTGTTGCTGTACAATGATTTTTTGATTGCTATTCGACTGTCATATCTCGGTTGGTGAGTAAGGGGGGAGTGTGGCATTAGTTAATTTAACCACTGGACAAATAAACATATAATTGCTTAACCAAATTATTAATGACAATTAGTAATTTCACAATGACAAAATATTTAGGAATATAGCTTACAAATGAATTAGTTCTTGAGCAATGATCTCACCATATCTTTTCAAAACAATTATATTATTCTGACTATTATAATGCTTAACAATATAAGAAATTTAAGCAATATGTGAAAAGAAATAAGGAACAAGCAAAATTTAAATTCAAATCATCAAATTAACACAAAAATTCTTAAAATTTAATGAAAAATCTAAATAAAAATAATATAAAAAATTAAGAAATACTCAGTACTTATCAATTATCAATCTTTCAAATTATTTTACTAACAAGTATTTACCTATTTTAATTATTTTCTAAAAATTAATATACCAGTCATCATCTATTGTACGTTTAAATGGTAATAACTTTAATAGAGTAGATACAACATATGGATAAAAATTAATTTACTTCGTTGGCAAAAAGTTGCCTGGGCCTCCTCGTCACTTTAAAAAAGGATGATAATAATTGAGCACTAGAGGCCAAGAGCCATCAACTTTGCTACTGTACCAGGAAATCAAATTTTAAGTCACTTGATTGCTAGCTGGCTATCATATCTCGCCTAGGAAGGAGGGCGGGATGTGACATTTGTTAATTTAACCACTAAATAAACAAACGTAAAATTACTTAACCAAATTGTTAATAACAATTAATAATTTTACAGTGACAAAATATTTAGGTATAAATAAATTAGATCTTGAGCAATGATCTCACCATATCTGTTCACAACAATTATATTATTTTGACTATTATAATACTTAAGAATATAAGAAATTTAAGTAACATGCGAAAAAAAATAAAGGACAACATAAAAACATGTAAATAAAAAAAAGATAATAAATTCATTAATTGCTTTAGAGGCGTAGATGTAGTATATTCTTCAGCAGAAGAGTTTTCTGGAATTATTGAGCAAATATTGTTTCATCATCTTCTATTTAGCTGAGTTTTAAGAGTTATTCTTGTGTTTTGGTATTCTATTTTACAATTTCTTTTTTTTTTGGTGTTGAGATTATTGGGGAAGAGTGGCTCCCTTCCCCCATTTATTAAATTCTTCCAAGTGAATGGAAAAGACTGCTTGGATGATATAGTTGCAAAATTATCCTAACACCAATGATATAATTAGTAGATTCACCTAAGTTAAGTGAAATGTTATAAAGTTTTCTCTATATTATAATTAAAATTAGATGCTTTATAAATACTATCTCAAATGGTCAATGTAGTGTTCTTTCATCAAGTGTAACTTAATTCTTAAATCTACTCAATTGTTAGTCAAAAAATTGAAAGCAATAAGAATAAAGTTGAATAATTTGCTCAAACTTAAAATCATCATAACATAATTAAATTCAAATTATCAATCTATATACTATGTTACATTGCTATTCTAGAGAAAAATAAATGAGTTCATATGCCCAAACAAACAAAAAGTCAAAATCTATTCAATAAAAATATCCTGAAAGATCAACAATTAAAAAAAAACCCAAAATAACAACAAAAATCAAAGAGTTTCCAATTTTGTGTTTTGTTTCCCTTTCTTCTACTCCTATAGTCCAGGAAAATTCCAACAAATAGCTTACTTTTTTTCAGCAAGAATGGCAGCCCCAGGCTTGTCTTCTCTTGGGTTCTCTGTTTGTGTGTCTCTGCTGTCCAGTCCCCCTCTTCCTTCGTTTCATCTTTCTATTCTATTAGACGGATATAAATCATCCAGATCAATCTTTGGTAAGCTGGCCAAACCACCCAAAACAATTTTTCCTTTTTTCATTTTACCCTTCCTTAAATTCATTTGCCTAAATAGGCCCAGCTTCTATTACAAATTTAATTGGGTTGCACTACTTTTCAAATTGGGTATTCATGCCGATTGGACCACTCCAGTAGAATTTTACCACTTAAAGTTGCTTATATCATTGTACCGTAAAAATTTGCAAAATTCCATAGCATTTACCCCTATGTGCCCAAAATCCACATATTCATTAGAGAAGATCAATTACGCAAAATCTAAACTCAAATCATCAAATTAACCAAAAAATCTCTAAAATTAATTTGTAAGTTCTAATAAAAATACTATAAAATGAAGGAATAACTAGAACTTATCAACACCACCACACTTAAGCTTTTCTTTGTCCCCAAACAAATCTCCAGCAATTTAGTCAAAACAGACTCCAAAACATTCAAGACATCTGCACATTCAGTTTATTTTCCAGTGACAAACAAATCTTGCTAGGAAGTTTATGCACATTCATCCCTTAACATGTCCAAGTTATCATGTAGCCGTTAGAAGTGTATAAATGCAATTCACAACTAAGCTTGCCCTAAACAACCCCATAAACCCAATGCCAAGATTTTAACCAGCCTTGACTCTAACTTCACAAGGAAACACTCATTCATGGCATCACTTAAGGCATAGATTGACTCACACAATCAATACTTGTGGGGTGGAATAATAAGCATTAATTCCACAAGCCACTAGCTTCATCAAGCAAAGGGCGCTCTACAAATTTGAACAAAGCCCTCGTCAAAGAATCACATGCATGAATAGCAAACCAGTCGTTGCTCAAGTCTCAAACTAAGATAAGAAAATTCAATCAAGAGTAGCAATGGTTACACACACATAACAAAATTAAAAAAATTATATGAATTAGGATCTGATTTGGTTGGTAATAATATTAAAAAGAAAAAAAAATTAAGTCCCTGGTAATGACACCAAAAACTTGTTACTCAAATTCAATATATAAGTACACATGTCATTTTAAGTAATATAGCAATAAATTGGATATCAATCCTACAAAAACTTAATCCTAATTTTCTTCCTAATTACTAAAATTAGAACAATTCAATTCTATTCAATTAATCCTAAATTGCAAGTGGGAAATTAAATAAAAATTTTAAATTGAATAAGTTAAAAATAATATGACATACAGCATTAGGGAAGAGATAAGATCAATAAAAGGAAATCCATCTTTCCAACTTTCCCTGACAGTTACTTGAATTTTAGACTAACCTGTCATGAATTCAAACAAATTGTACTATTAATTGAGAAAACTAAATTATTTATATTTTTCTTTTAAAACAATATAAACTCATTCAATTAAAATCAGTTTACTGTATTTCTATAAAAATCAACTTTAATTAGATTCATGAAGTGCAGACTCCAATCTTGGTTGTCCAAGACGAATAGTTATATTTTTATCTTATACACGAATCAATTAATTCATCCATACAAATAAATCAAATTTGGGCTATTTTATTCAATGCTAAATTAAATATTTCTTCATCGAGTTCAATCAAATTCCAAAATATATTCAATTGTTGGCTAGGTAATTAAAAATACTAAGAATAAAGTTGAATAAATAACTCTAACTTGATATCATCAAGATATAATTAAATTCAAAATACTAAACTACATGTTAAATTTTATTGTAATCCTAGAGAAAAATAAATTAGTTCATACTTAAATAAAAAAACAAAAATCTATTCAATGAAAATATCCTGTAAAATCAACGATTAAAAATAAACCAAAATTAACCACAGGAATAGAAAATTTTCCAATGACGTGTTTTGCTTTTCCTTCTCCACTGTTATAGTCCAGAAAAATTCAATGGATGAGCTTTCTTCTCTTCACCAAGAGTGGCAGCTGCAGGTTTGTCTTCTCCAGGGTTCCATGTGTGTGTGTCTCTCCTGTCCAGCCCCCTTTCTCCTTCTTTTTATCCTTTTCTTCTATTACATAGATACAAATCCTCCACATAAATATTTCTTCAACCGGCCAACCCACCCAAAACAATTTTTCCATTTCCCTTTTTAACTTTTCTTCAATTCATTTGCACCAATAGGCCTAGCTTCTATTAAAATTCAACTGGGCTGCACAGCTCCCTTTGAATTAGGCTTTTACATAGATTGGACCACTGTAGTGGAATTTTCTACTTAAAAAATTACTTATATCACTAAACCTTAAAAATTTGCAAAATTTCACATAATTTACATCTAAGTGTCAAAACTTCACAAATTTATCAAAGAAGATCAATTAAGTAAAATTTAAATTCAAATCATCATATTAACACAAAAATTCTTAAAGTTAAATGATAAATCTTACTCAAAATAATACAAAAAATTAAGAAATAATTAGTACTTATCAATTATTAATCTTTCAAATTGTTTTATAACAAATATCTACCTGTTTTAATTATTTTCTAAAATTCAATATACCAGTCATCGTCTATTGTATGGTCAAATGCCAATAACTTTAAAGTAGATACAATATGTGAATAAAAATTAATGAACTTTGTTGGCAGAAAGCTGCCTGGGCCTCCTGGTCACTGTATAAAAGGATGATAATAATTGAGCACTAAAGGCCAAGAGCCATCAATTTTACAATTGAAGGAAAAATAACAGAAGTTGTGGAATCTCACAATTTCACTACTACATGGCAGAGATGAGGGAGATTTGCATTATAGAGGTGGTGCTGTTGTGTTGAGTGGTGTTACTATTGTGGAGTTGATCTTCATTGTCCAGGTGTGTTGCTTGATGCAATGGCTCGGGATTAACACTCTTTACTTAATAAAAAAAAATGCCAATAACACTGGTGATGTTTGATTTGTGAAAATGTTTTCCTTTTTCATTTCTTATTTCTATTTTTGAAAAATAATTTTCATTTTAAGGTTTTCAAATTTAGAAAATATGTTTGGTTGGATTTGTCATTTTCTGTTTTCAAAAAATGAAAACAAAGAAAATATGTTTGGTTAACTCATTTTCAATAAATTAAAATTGAGGATTTAATTGAATGAAATTAGAGTTTTAAGATTTTTGATAGGGTTTTAATTGAATAAATTAGAAATTATAGGGTTTGGAAACAAAATCTGAAAAGTTTAAAGACTAAATTGAATAATAAAGAAGGAACAAGGGACCAAAATGAAATTTCACAAAAATAAACCTAGTTCATCTTCAACCTCTAGTCGGGTCGTGATTGGGTCAAATGGACCCGATTGCAATCCGACTTCATTTCTGTTGTGATTTCAACTATTTTCAAGAAATTTTTTCATGGATTCTAACTTTGTAATCCGAATAACAATACCCCTAAATTAATTTGAAGAAATTTTAATTTCTATTGCTGAAATTTCATTACTGTTTTCCTGCTTGAGCGGCAATCCATGCTGGGATTTTTGGAATCATTTTGGAAAATCAAAAAGTAGAAAAGATTTTCAGATCTTCGAGTAAGGTAGATGACAGACAACAAACAACAGACAATGTTTAGATCTTCAAGTAAGGTAGATGACAGTGGTGTTTGGATCTGCAATCGTTGAAAAGGTTGACAATAGACAAGACAAGAGAGAGAGATGGAGACGAGAAAGACGAGGGAGAGATGGTGACAAGAGATGAGAAACAACATTGTTTCCTTTGCTTTTTCATGGAATCTTGCACAGTAGCACATAGTCAACACACAGATGAGAGAGAAGAGATGAACACAATAGCAGACAAATAAGCGGTACAAAAAAGGTATTGGATATTAAAGAAATTACATCTATGCTACCGCATTTTCAACTTTCCACTAAAGATAGAGAAAATAACTTTTTGTTATTTTCTATTTTCAAACAGATTTTAGAAAACATTTTCCAAGTATGAAAATGAAAGTACTTGTCACATCCCAAACCCAGGCATGTGACCGGCACTAGGGCCCACCGACCCTAGTCAGCCTCAAAACCAGCTCACATGATTTAAACCATCATATCGTATGAGTAATATAAAGTACGTCACACAAAATTAATATTCAAATACAAACCAGAATCCTGTCTCAAAAATACGAAGGAACAATCTAGAGTACAGAACAGTAACATAATAAAATGTGCCCGTACATCAATCAAATTTCGGAGCTCAAGTCAAATCTCCACTAACTGGAATACGAACAACCAACCTGATTTGGAATGATAATAAAAGAGTGAGTCACGAAACTCAGTGAGTACAGGTGATACTGGTCTATGCATGTTGGGATATGTATCATACCACGAGTTCCAAAAACCAATTTTAACACATATAAAATTAGTGAGTAGTATAATATCAAAACACGTATGTGAGGTATCAGCATAACCAGTTATCACAATCACAAGATACTCCCCACACACTACAGCAACACATCGTTTGCCGCTGAGCCCTTGGCATCCGTATCAAAATTAGAATCACAAATATCATATCATTGGACCCAAGGCACTCATTGCACGCTACGGTCTGCCGTCCGTCGACTGAGCCTGCCATCCTAATACAACATGATAGTGCGCATCATGTTTGCAGCCTTTGCCGCCCGCAGTTCTTGCCGCCTCATCTCAGACCTAGGCCCCTTGCATTAGACGCTACAACATCGCCGTTCTCCAGCTGAGCCACCTGGCGTCCCCAAAACACATCTCACGATACCAACCTCACATAGAAGTCAAAAACAGATATACATACTCAATATACAGTTCTATCTCAAAAGTCAGTATCACATATCAACATAGTTCACAGACAGTTCATAAAATACATAACACATATCTCGAGTATAATATAATCAAAATACAGTTTCCCAAATCACATCATCATCATGTTAGAAAGCTACAGTATGAAAACACAAGCATAGAGAGGGTATCATAACTCACAGTATAGAAACTAAGCCAATAGAGAAGTCCTGAGTCACCTCCACCCGACTCACCGGTCAAGGTATACCTCTTCAACCGTATTTGTAGTCAAAACCACACAAAATCATCGCCAATATCAAAATCAGCACAAGAAACGGGCTCAATAGCCCGAACCAGCTCAAATCCCGTCCCGGTACCCCTAGCACGCATCCTAAGGCACCAAAACCCATCATGGGACCCACACGACTTAGTAATACCATCGATTTTCACTCAACAATCCTTAACAATGGTGAACTAGCCCTTAACATCTCGAACCATAATGAATCGACTGCCAAAAACCCTCGAATTGGCCTAAACCGGTCTAAAACTACCTCAAGCCGAACTAATTTAGTCACGAACCCTTTAAAATCAGATTCAGAAGGTCCAAAAACCTTAGGAATCATTATGAACTAGTCAAAATTAGGCCAAAATAGAATTGAACTGGTCAAACAACTCTTAATTTACCTTGAACCGGGTCGGTTCAATCAAAACACTAAATTTTCGGTCGAACCGGACCTCCTCGAACCCCCAAACTAACTCGGTTCAGTAGGTCTTTTCTTCTTGATTTCAGAACCGGTTCAACTTCCCAATTATGAGGTCGTTTGACCACTGAACTGGCTGGTCAAACCCACTAGCCAGTTCAATCAACTATTTCCTCTTTTTTTTATCCTTGGGCTAGCCCGCAACCCAGGCTCATGGGCCCCCTGACCCGATCAACTGAGTCCAGGCCCAATGGCCAGACCACCTGACATAGGGACCCGGATCCATCCGGGTCTCGTCTTCTTCACCTGGATGGACTGGTCCGGATCTGGTTCTGCAACTTTCGGGTTTGTAACAACCCATAGGAAAACAAATTAAATTAAAAAAAACAATAAAACTCACTTACCTTAACCGATTAGCAATTGAAGATGACAGATTTGAGCTAGTCGGACATGAACATCACTTTCAATAGGAGAAATTAAGCCAGAAAAAGCCCCAATCACTTTCAATCGGGTTGTTACATTCTTCCCCCTTAAAAAAAAATTCGTTCCCGAATTTTAAAGTAGAGAAAAAGTCACATACCAAACAATTGCGGATATTTCTTGCGCATAATCTCCTCAGATTCCCAAGTAACCTCTTCTGAGGTCTGACTTTTGCAAAGTAGTTTCATAGAAGACATTTCCTTCTAGTGAAGTCACTTCATTTGTTGGTCCAATATAACCACTGTCGCCTCCTCATATGACAAATCTGAACGCATTTGATGTCCTGTGATGGAATTACATGCGATGAATAGGGTACTTATTTTCTCAACATAAAATCATGAAATACGTATGTACCATCGATGGATTCGGAGGAAGAGTCAAATGATACACTATAAGTCCAACTCAACTTAATATTTCATACAAATCCATATAACGAAGTCTAAGTTTTCCCCTTCCTACCAAATCTGGCCATGTCCTTCATCGGAGAAATGCTCAGAAAACGTGATCCCTAACCACAAATTCCAAGGGCAATATTAGTGATCCACATAAGCCTTTTTCTACTTTGTGCCACAGACAACCTCTCTCTAAACAACTGAAACTTGTCTACCGTGTCCCGAATCAAATCTGATCCAAATAAATTTGACTCCCCAATCTCAAACCAACCGATCAATGACCGACATCGTCGGCCATACAATACCTCAAATGGGGCCATTTGTATACTGAATTGATAACTGTTGTTATACGCGAATTCTATTAACGATAAATACTAACTCCAACTACCTCCAAAGTCCAAAACACAAGCCGTAGCATATCCTCCAATATCTGTATATTTAATCTTCTAACTGACTATCAGTCTGATGATGGAATGCTGTACTCAAATCCACCTGAGTCCCAAGAACCTCCTGAAATACCTTCTAAAACTGGGATGTTGTAATAACTGGATTTAAAATAATAATAATAATAATTTATTCTGGCCGAGAATCGGCCAGAACATCCTGAAACGGATTGCTCCAATAAGAGCAATCCAACACAAAAGCAAAATTAAAACTTTATACATAAAACTTCAATAAACCTGGGTACGCAATTGATTTGAAGAAAACTGGAGAGAAAAGGAGGAAATTTGGCCGGAAATCACCGCGGTGTCCGACGGAACACTTGGGTAAGTTTCTTGAATTTTAATCATTTTCCTTCCGATTAAAAGGGGATTTAGGGTTCGGAATTCCTGGATTTGGGTTTGGAAGGTTTCAATTTGATCTAATGGGTTCAAACGGGGCTGGATTGAAGTTAGAATGCATCCAGGTTGGGTGTTGCAGACCCGGGTCTATGACCCGGGTTTGCGGGTAGAGAAGACGAGACCCGGACGGGTCCGGGTCCCGTACAGCGGTCCGCCTGGGCCGTTGGGCCCGGACTCAGCCCAGCAAGGTCGCGGCGCTGAGTTGCGGGCCGGCCCAAGTGAGGGCCGGGCCGAGTCGACCCGCTGGGTTGACTCGGCCCAGTGAACAAGGGTCACGGGTCAACTCGGCCGAGTTGACCCAGGGTGGAATTGGGGATAGCTTATCCAGGAGGATAAGAAATCAGGGATAAGGCCAATTAGGGATAACAGGGGATAGCATAACCTGGATTTCTGGGATTAGGGTTTAGAGAGTTGACTGAACTGACTGGAACCGGTTCAATGTTTGACCGGCCAGTTCGGTGGTCAAATGGACTCGGATTTGGGAAGTTGGACCGGTTCTGGATTCAGGAAGAAAATACCTATTAAACCAAGTGAGTTTGGAAAATTTTGGGTGTCCGGTTCAAGGTAAACCGGCCTCGGTTTGCGTGCTAATGTTTCAGATTAGTGTTTTTAGCCTGGTTCGGCCTAACTTTAGGGGTTTTTGGCCAGGTTAATATGGTTCCTAAGGTTTTTGGGTGTTCTGAATCCGATTTTGAGGGCCTCGTGGCCAATTGAGATCAGTTAGAGGTAGTTTTGAACCGGGCTAGGTCGATTTCAACATTTTGGAGACCAGTTTGATACGGTATGAGTATCAGGAAGGCAAGTTTAGTCAATTTGAGGATAAATAAGTAGAGTAGTGACTGTTAGTGGGTTGAAGGGTTTTGAAGTGAGTCAGTGGTGTCTCGATATGCGTGCCAAGAGTCTGAACCTGGGGGCAGAGCCCCAGGTCACTTCTGATGAGTGAGTTTTTGGGAGTAACCTCAGTTTCTGTTCTGACTCATGGTTTGATGATTGTAGATACTCCAGGGAGTTCGCTTCGATCCTTGATCGTCTGCTTGAGATTCGGTATTCGATTTTGATGTGTCCGGTGAGTAACAGTACTCTCTGTTTACATGTTTGCGTCATGATTTTTCTGTTAATCTTTTCATTCGAACTCTGAACACTGTTATTGTATTCGGTATTTGTATTTGTCTGTTTTAGAGTCTGATATGCCTGGAATTATATCTGTAATCACACGTGTATATCTGCCTCAGTGCTATATGTCCTTTGTTTTGTATATCTGTCAGGAATATGTGTGTGGTTCTAAATATGTGTATGCAATTCCGATTTTTTGGTTTCGACTCTGGCTCTGTTCAGGGGTGCCAGGGACTCGACCAAAAGACGGTAGGCGGCCGTACTGTGCAGGGAGTGCCCTAAGTCCGGACGGTGAGCCGCTGTGGCATTTGGGGAGTGCCCTATGCCCAATATGGTGATTCTATTTTGACTCAGGCTCTGATTCTGGCTCTGACTTTGGTACGGGATCCCAGTACGACATCTGTGTTCAGTGACTCTATTTTTGATTCTGGGACGCCAGGGGCTTTGTCGTCGGGCAATTGGCCACTGTCGCACGGGAAGCGCCCTAGGTCCATCTGTGACTCTGATTTTGATTCTGGGATATCAGGAACTCAGCCGGCGGACGGTAGACCCCCGTACTGTGCGGGGAGAGCCCTGAGTCCGGACGGTGGGTCCCGTAGCGTACGGGGAGTGTTCTGTATCCATACGTGGCTCTGAATCTGTTATGTGTTATGTGTTATGTTCTGATATTCTGATTTGATTATGATTTTCTGGTTATGACTGTGCACATGAAACTATATGTATTAAGTTAAGAAATGTGATTTTTGTAAACCATGTTGTTACTTGTGTGATACATGTATTTTGAATGATTTGAGTTTCTGTCATGGTATGCCCAGTTAGTACTGTCATTCACTGAGTTTTATACTCATCTCTTTTTCCTCCCCACCTTTCAGATTCAGTTTTGACCAGCAACGGTAGTTCCTACGACGCTTCTGTCACCGCTGCATCGACTTGATTGTACGGGCACTTCTTGTATATTTACTTTTTGTATTCTAGACGCTCCGTGTACAGTCAGATACATTTTGTAGTATGTATGTATATAGGGTTTTTTGATGAGATAGTTTATTTGTTCTGTTCGGTCTGAGGCTTACTGGGGTTGGTACGCCAATCCCAGTGCCGGTCACGCGCCTGGGTTGGGGCGTGATAGATGTAAACTAGGATCCCCTATCAAAGATGATAAACGAAAACACCTCATGCAATCCCATAATCCCATCCAAGTATAGCTAGCATACTGCAATGCACTGTAACTAGTCTTAACTAGAAGAAACTCGCAGTCTTGGTCAATCATTGCACAATAACCCATACGAAGTCAAAAACCCCCAATGGCACAGGACAGTCCAATCATAATTTCCATAACAATCCCCTCGCACTCCTATCTGGTAGCTCTATCTATCAATGTAGCCTTGCAGGCCTTTAATGCTCAGTTTTATCTTATTGACAGGTTAAACATCTCAAAATAAAGTTTATTACATCCTCCTTCATTCCCTTTCACTAGTAGAATCGTCTTAAATCCTGACATACCTTATTGGTACCAGGATGGCTAGAATAAACATCTACATCAGGCACGCATAATCGGCCTCCGCGTTACAAAGCCCCATCCGAGTCTACCTCGAACTCAGTGCTCCTACCAGTTCATACATTATCCCACAGAATACATAACTTGTCATCGCTCTTCTATCGCTCTTTGATACTGTCGATCAAAGACGACTATAACTGCAATCAAGCTTGCAATCGACAGGTGTCCTTCGCCTGTAACTGTACTTTATCATCCTCCAATTGTATAAGATTGCGGTCAAAGATCATCTTTCTAGAACTAAATGGGCTAAGCTTCCCACAATCTTCCAACTCAAAATGTCGGCAAACGCAGTCGCCCTCCCGGAGTGATACTGTATGGTACAACTATAATCCTTTAAAAACCTTGGTCAGTCTCCACTGTCTGAGTTTCAAGTCCTTTTACTCGAAAATATATATATTTCAACACTAGTGATTCGTAAAAAATCTCACAAGGCTACCTGTACAAGCAATACCTCCAACCCTTCAATGCGAAGACCACTACTACTAACTCTAGATCGTGGAGGCATAAGTTATCACCCGTCCATGTTGCACCAACAAACTGCCTAATCCCACTCGAGAGACATCACCGTACACTGAAAATCCACTAGTCTCTAAAAGTAACAACAACACAAATGTCGTAGTCAAATAGTTCTTGAACTTCTAAAAGCTCTCCTCGCAAGCACTTGATCACTAAAACTTGACCCCCTTCTGGTCAATCTAAAGACACGGCTATTCTAGAGAAATTCTGTATGAAATAATAGCAAAATCTAGCCACATCCAAAAAGCATGTAGATGTTGGTGATAGTCTAGACCTCGGCCATTACTATATAGCCTAAATCTTATGAAAGTCAATAATAATCCCATCACTCACTCCAGAACTCATACTTCAAGGATTTAGTATACAACCAATGACCTCTCAAAGTTTGCAAAACCTTTCGTAGGTGCATCTTGTACTCATCCCCATTCTTCGAGTACCTTTAAATATTGTTACTAAAACAATCATAATTTCACCCGGAAATGACTGAAACACAATACTCATCAGATCCATGAAAGTCACAAAGGCATTTGTCAGCCCAAAAGACATAACCAAAAAATACAAAATACCTATTCCGAATCTTGAAAGTAGTCTTAGAAAATCCATCTTTTTCTCTGACACACAATACTAGTACTCCTCAAGGAAAGATGCTCATTCTAACAAATCCCTGGTCCAACAACTCCTGTTACTACTCCTTAAGCTCTTTAAACTCTGTTGAAGCAATACAATACTAGGTAATAGAAATCGCTTGTGTACCAAGTAGCAGATCAATGCAGACTCCATTTCCTTAATAAACACACACTGTCTCTCTTGGCATTTCAAATCTCACTATCTTATAATGACAGTCCAAAGTAGTATAACACATTATCAACCAAACCCTACCAAAATCAACTCCAATATAGTCGAACAAGGGCCTACATAACTGAGTCACCCAGACAGACTCTCATGTTAGAGTCATCACATACAGATGTTCTAACAGTTCCTGCTATCCATGTATTCGGGTCAAGAAACTCACCGACGCAAACGAATAAATGAAACCAAGGTCGAATAATGCATAAGCCTTTGAAGAACAAATCAAAATCATACCTGTGATCACTGTGTTAAACATCTGAGCGTCTTGTCTAGTCAAAGCATCTACTCATGCCTGTGCTCTACTCCCATCTCTGCCACTTATCCCTTGATCATGTGAGCCTGACAGCTCCATGCCTATCTACCCCTTAGTTTGCGATGTGGCACTTGCTACCAAAATAATCTCTAATAAATGCAGACAATACCTCACTATATGTCCCAGCTGCCCACAACGATAACAAGCTCCTGGCACCCGGGCAGCCTCCTGCAGGCAATCTCTAACCACGTAGCCCTGCTGACCACATCAATAACATGCTTCTATCGCTCGGGTAGTCTCCCAAGAAAACGGGCAACTCCGAATCACATGGCCCTACTGACTATATCTATAACAAATCACAAACTATGTACCTGCTTAACTCCAATCACCAGATGTGGGTACATTGATCGACAACTGTCTGCCAGATGAACCTCCATGTCTCGACTATCGGTGACTGCGAGGCGATGATCCCCTCCACGAGCTGAATCTGCCACGAAATAATCCTCTCATCCTAGTTCTTCCCCTTGTCTGCCGTCATACTAGGGCCGTCATCATTGGAATGATAGGAGTGCCTACCCATATACTAACTAGGGCTAGCGGCCTTGCCACCACCCATTCGAGAGCAATAGTACTCAACTGTCCCTCAACTGTTGCCAACCCACGATTCTCGCCAGTGCCATTCCCAACAAGCTTTGCTATCATCCTCTACAAACCCTGGATGTCCACTATCAATCCAATCATCACCTCTATCAACCTAGCCAAACTCACTCCTGTAGCCGAATCTTGGGCCTGCCTCATCGTCCTCCTATGCCATCTATCCCGTCGTCCATCTCGAGTCCGAGGAGGGGTTGATCCATTCACGAAATCTCCAAATGTCCCTAAATCCGTGGTTCAGGGGAAATCATATGCTCATCATCTAGCAAGTCCATCTAAATGCAAAATACGAGGATTAGAAGGATATCGAAGAAATTAGGCACACAAGGAATTGAAGAGCTAATGCCAAACACACTCTAAAAAGGTTTTCGGTAGTCCTTCTATTATGAAAGTAGGGCCCTTCACCCTCATAATAAAAGCACTACTAAAGAACCTCGCTCTTTTGTAATCCTTAGAATAACCTATAACTCTGATACCACTCTGTCACATCCCAAACCTAGGCATGTGACCAGCACTAGGGCCCACCAACCTTAGTCAGCCTCAAAACCAGCTCACATGATTTAAACCATTATATCATATGAGTAATATAAAGTACGTCACACAAAATCAATCCTCAAATACAAACCAGAATCTTGTTTAAGAAATACAAAGGAGGAATCTAGAGTACAGAATAGTAACATAATAAAATGTGCCCGTTCATCAATCGAATTTCGAAACTCAAGTCAAATCTCCACTAACTAGAATACGAACAACCAACCTAATCTAGAATGATAATAAAAGAGTGAGTTGCGAAACTCAGTAAGTACAGATGATGCCTAGTCTATGCATGTTGAGATATGTATCATACCACGAGTTCTAAAAACCAATTTTAACACATATAAAATTAATGAGCAGTATAATATCAAAACATGTATGTGAGGTATCAGCATAACTAGTCATCACAATCACATCACTGGGTTAGGATACTCCCCGCACACTACGGTAGCACACCATTCGCCACTGAGCCCCTGGCATCCCGTATCAGAATTAAAATCACAAATATCACATCATTGGACTCAGGGCACTTCTCACACGCTACAGCCCGCCGTCCGTCAGCTGAGCCTGCCATCCCAATACAACATGATAGTGCGCAACATGTCTGTGACCTTTGCCACCCGTAGTCCCTGTCGCCTCATCTCAGACCGAAGGCCCTCGCACTAGACACTACAACATCGCCGTCCTCTAGCCGAGCCACCTAGCATTCCAAAACATATCTCACGATACCAACCTCACATATAAGTCAAAAACAGATATACATACTCAATATACAGTTCTATCTCAAAAGCCAGTATCACATATCAACACAACTAACAAACAGTTCATAAAACACATAACACATATCCCGAGTATAATATAATTAAAATACAATTTCTCAAATCACATCATCATCATGTCAAAAAATCACAGTATGAAAACACAGGTATAGAGATGGTATCATCACTCACAATATAGAAACTAAGCCAATAGAAAAGTCTCGAGTCATCTCTACCCGACTCACCAGTCAGGGTATACCTCTTCAACCGTAGTTGTAGTCAAAACCACACAAAATCATCACCAATATCAAAATCAGTACAAGAAACGGGCTCAATAGCTAGAACCGACTCAAATCCCATTCCGGTACCCCCGGCACACATCCCAAGACACCAAAACCCATCACGGGACCCACTCGACTCAGTAATACCATCGATTTTCACTCAACAATCCTTAACAATGGTGAACCAGCCCTTAAAATCTTGAACCATAAGGAACCGACTGCCAAAAACCCTTGAACCAGCCTAAACTAGTCTAAAACTACCTCAAACCGAACTAATGTGGTCACGAAACCTTCAAAATCAGATTCAGAAGGCCCAAAAACCCTAGGAACCACTATGAACTGGTCAAAATTGGGCCAAAATAGAGTTGAACCGGTCAATTAACTCTTAATTTACCTTGAACCGGGCCAGTTCAATCAAAAATACTAAATTTTCGGTCGAACCGAACCTCCCTGAACCCCTAAACCAACTTGGTTTAGTAGGTCTTTTCTTCTTAATTCCAGAACCGGTTCAACTTCCCAATTCTGAGGTCGTTTGACCACTGAACCGACCGATCAAACCCACTGGCCAGTTTAGTCAACTATTTCCTTTTTTTTTTTATC
The DNA here is from genome assembly GCA_911865555.2 of Thlaspi arvense. NCBI lineage: Eukaryota > Viridiplantae > Streptophyta > Magnoliopsida > Brassicales > Brassicaceae > Thlaspi > Thlaspi arvense. Next base: position 46,352 of record CAJVSB020000195.1, read on the forward strand.
TTTGGGCCGGCCCGCAACCCAGGCTTGCGAGCACCTTGACCCGATCAACCGAGTCCGGGCCCAATGGCTTGGACCGCCCAACGCAAGGACCCAAATCCATCCTGGTTCCATCTTCTTCACCCGGATGTACTGGTCCGGATCCGATTTTGCAACTTCCAAGTCTGTAACAACTCGGAGGAAAACAAATTAAATTAAAAAGAACAATGAAACTCACTTACCTTAACCGATTAGCAATTGAAGATGACAGATCTGAGCTAGTCTAACATGAACATCACTTTCAATCGGAGAAATTAAGCCGAAAAATGCCCCAAAAGCTCAAAAAGCTCGTCAGCCACCTGCGTGTTCCGTCGGCCAACAAATCTTAAAATTTCTCCTGATTTTCTCTCTCAACCCTCAAATTGATTGAGGGGAAAAGCTCATTGATGCTAAACGCACCAAAATAAGTCCTCAATTGCTGCAAAAGTAACTTAAATATAGCCAATTTTGTGTCAAAAGTTTCAGCCATCAAATTGGTCTAAATTTTTGTTTTCTTTAGATTCGGTCCTCAATTTTTGATTTTATTCAATTCAGTCCCTAACAATTTCAATTGAATCCCAAACTTTCTAGATTTCTCAAATCAGTCCCCAGACTTTTTAATTTAAGCCACTAAGTCCGCTAAAATTACCAATTGACCCCTAAAACTCTTAATCTTCACAATTTAACCCCCGATTAAACTAAATTAATTAATTTCTTATTATTTTTAAATTCAGGTTGTTACAGTACTATACCAAATGCATTTTCAAACCCATTTTCTATTTTTATTAAAAATAAAAATAAAAAATAGGCCAACCATATAAGCCCTAATAGAATGAGACGTGACTATGGACTAGATATTTCATCCCCACTTCTATTGTTAGTGAAGATTGGTTATGGGGATTTTCAGCCAATATTAGGAATGGGGATGTAGATATTCCATGGATGAGCTTTCTTTTCTTCGCCAACAGTGGCAGCCGCAGGTTTGTCTTCTCTAGGGTTCCATGTGTGTGTGTCTCTCCTGTCCAACCCCCTTTCTCCTTCTTTTTATCCTTTTCTTCTATTACATAGATATCCTCCACATAAATATTTTTTCAACCGGCCAACCCACCCAAAACAATTTTTCCATTTCCCTTTTTAACCTTTCTTCAATTCATTTGCACAAATAGGCCTTGCTTCTATTAAAAATTCAACTGGGCTGCACAGCTTCCTTTGAATTAGGCTTTTATACGGATTGGACCACTGTAGTGGAATTTTCTACTTAAAAAGTTACTTATATCACTAAAGCTTAAAAATTTGCAAAATTTCACATAATTTACATCTAAGTGTCAAAAATTCAAAAATTTATGAAAGAAGATCAATTAAGTAAAATTTAAATTCAAATTGTCAAATTAACACAAAAATTCTTAAAATTTAATGATAAATCTAAATAAAAATAATATAAAAAATTAAGAAATAATTAGTGCTTATCAATTATTAATCTTTCAAATTGTTTTACTAACAAGTATTTACCTAATTTGATTATTTTCTAAAAATTAATATACCAGTCATCATCTATTGTACGGTCAAATGGCAATAACTTCAAAAAAGTAGATACAACTTGTGGATAAAATTAATGTACTTCGTTGGCAGAAAGCTGCCTGGGCCTCATCGTCACTTTAAAAATATTAAATATAAAGGTATTAGTTACTACGCATTACAAATATTAAATGTTTCAGCTTTCACGTGGTCAATTTTCTACCATCTTCAGTCGCACTGCCTGTCTTAATAAACAAATTAAAAATGAAGAGAATGGTAGCTCCAAATGCCAAAAAGCAAACATAGTGATGTCATCCACGTGACATCATGAAAATAAGGTCTCCTCGAGTCTTCCTACCTCCCCTCAGTCTTAATATCCACGCATGCTGCTTATAAATATGTATGGAGAGCACAATAACTAGCACATCCAGTAGATTGACCGCGGAGCGCGAGAGGGAGAATGGAGAACAGCCTGTGTGAGGCAGCAATTAGAGGTAGTATAGACTTGCTAAAAGAAATTATTTCAGAAGATGAACTAATTCTTGAAAAGGTGGTGGTGGGTAGGTTTAGGAACAGCAGCCCTCTGCACATTTCTACGGCATGTGGCCACACCGAATTTGTGAAGGCAATGTTGGAGCACAATCCAAAGCTAGCTCAAGTTTTGGATTTTGCAGATCAGACAGCCCTTCACTTGGCACCAGCTGAAGGGCACATGGGGGTTGTGAACGTGCTGATTGAAAAGGCACCTGATACTTGCCTTGCATGTGATCGACATGGCAGAAATCCTGTTCATGTTGCGGCCATGTATGGAAAGGAAGAAGCGTTAGAAAACATGGTTCGAGCCAGGCCCCATGCGGCTCGAGCCAAGTTGGACCAGGACCAAACCATCTTACACCTGTGCGTCATACATAATCAGCTGGGGTCTCTAAAAATATTGCATGAGATGATTGATGATGAGGACTTCATAAATGCCAAGGACAACGCCGGCAACACTATCTTACACCTCGCTGTTGCCGGTAAACAATTGGAGGTTTGTCCCTTCCAGTTTCTTTTTTATTTTTTTATTTGTTGTAAAACGAGACTTATGGCTTACTTAATAAATCTGTATTTTGAAATTTGTTGTTACTTTTTTTTATATGAAAATAGGCGCCAAATATATTTTTTTATGCTTTTGTGTTGTTCCTCCTTGTTTAGCAGTTAATACATGGAAATTTCCATTTCTCACATCACTAGCTTGTAATTTATTTTATTTAAACTATAAATAAATATTTAATACTAAATATTGTCGCCAATATGAAGTTGCAAGGATCATTACCATTTTACCATAAAGGTTTCTTCTTAAAATATTCATGTTGTATTGATTTCGAATATTTACGTTTCACATCATAAAATATTTGGTTGATAAAAAGAAAATAATAGTAAATACAACAAATGCAAGCGGACTTACACCCAGGGACATTCTACATTGAGCAATGAGCACAAATGATGAAATTACCACCGATATTAAAGACTACCTTCGGAAAGCTAATGCAAAAAGAGCAAAGAGCCTTGAACGAGGTGAGTGGGTTAGAAGGAACAGGGATCCATTAATGGTTGTGGCAACCCTTATAGCCAAAATAGCATTTCAGCTAGGAGTGAGTCCTCCCGGCGGTGTTTGGCAAGATGATGAAGATCATGTAGCTGGAGAAGCTGTAATGGGTTGTCATAATAAACGTTTTTTTCCATGGTTCTTTAGATTTAGCACAAGAGGATTTGTTGCATCCTTGACTACAATCTTATTGCTGAATTGTGGATTGCCTATAAAAAGAAAGGCATTTATGTGGATCCTAACGTTGGTTATGTGGCTGGCAACTACGTCAACAGCAGCTTGTTATGCAATTGGTATCCTTTACATCTCTCCATACGAGAGCTTAAGTTCATCGATTACTACCATCATTCCTGCAGTGTTGGTGGTTTGCAATGTAATGATAATTCTTCTCATCATACATACTGTTCGTCTAATTGGAGTTATGATTTGTTGGCATCTAATTATCTATCAAGCAAGGCGGTGTGGTGAAGATCCTTGTTAATAAAACGAGCCGTAAACATCCCAGTTCCGTTAGTAGAAGCCAGGCCAATGTTTGAACTTACGTGTTACTTATCTATATGTAACATAGTTCCATATTTGAAATAAATATGGCTAAGGATGTATTGTAAACTTTATAATCTTTATGTTTTGCAGAAGTATTATTTATGTGCATTTAGACTTTCTTTGTGACTTAGCAAGATTTTGAGATTTCATAACAAATTGGACCATACTGACTTGTAGAACCAATTCAGTGGGAACTAAAAAGTACTATAGTTTAATTCATGCGACAATTTAGCACGCAATGCAGGTGCAATAGGAGGAGCGTTGTGCCAATAATGCCATAGAAAAAATTATGACTATTTCTTGTTTGGATGATAAAATATTATATAATTTGTAAGCTGTATATATTTAAATTAATAAAATGTGAATTGCCAAAGATGCATGTAGTTGGATTAAGATGACTATGTTTCCAAGTTAGAAATTGGTCCATATGTCCTAACATCCTCTAGATTGGCTGCCTATAAAATACCTATTTTTATTCCACTAATAATAAAAAAAAAATACCAAACTAATTATATCAAGCCTTGATATGCTTGGAAGCACATTTAGTTTATAGTAAAATTGTCACACCCCAAACCCGGGCATGTGACCGGCACTAAGCCTGGCACTCCAACTGTCACAACCCACCTTGTAACTCGAGTAAGGCGTGACAATAGAACAGGGTTTAACAACCTCCGATACCCAGAATTCACCGGAGAAAGCCAAAACTGATTTAAACTATCGTACCCACTGAGTCAAACGTACCATTCACAATATATATATATATAATATATCAATAAGGCATTACAGAAAAACTAAGATAGTATTATAACTGAAAACATAATTATCTTACATAACTCATCTTTCTAAAATAAAATCTATATACAGAACAATTGTCTAACTTTCACTCACAACAACAACTCAAACTAGTTAATATTGACAAGAGTGGGGCCCAACCTTTCTAGAATACAAGTCGTTGATATACTGATGCACGTGGTATGGCTACAAGTCTCTACTACTAAAACTTGAAAATAAATAAGTGATGAGAACTTGTGTCCCAGTAAATGGTCCTTCAACTAAAACCAGTGAAACAAGAATATGTTGCATAATTCTGTAAATAAAAGTAGTTTGTAAAATTGTTATCACTGATAAAGAGAATATCACATCGTGAAATATCAATTCACTGATCATAATCTAAAAATAAAACTAATTCACCTGTTGATTCTGCAGATCCAGTCATAGCAAAATATTTTATAATGACTAAGGATGAAGTAAAAACATAACAGCTTTATGAATAAATATAGAGTCTGACGTGCACGTAGATATAAACATAACATAATAAGAATTCATTAGGTGCTACTGGTTATGAGACTCGTTTCATAGGACACCACCCCTAAGACGAACACACGCAACTTGTTGGTGTCGTAAGGCCCCACAGAACAAATAAATCATGTAGTACTGCTACACTAACGTGGCTACACAGTGAATTATCCAGGTGAATTGCAAACACTCATATACATAACATACGGCATAAAAATGAGATTCCTGTTTCCATTTCACATAGCAAAATAATCATAACATATAAATAAAAATATTTGAAAAATAAAACCTTTGGTTTTTGAAATAAAACATTTTTAGTAAGAAATTATTACTTTTATTATTTTAGAAAAATCCTGAATTTAGGAAAAAGATCACTCACCTCTGCTGATACTGTGTGTGCCCAGACTTAGTTCTGTTGACCTCATTGACTGGCTGGTTTACTTGTCCTAAAGTGTAACCACATACGCTATCAATAACATACCAAAATTATGCATAAATGCATGAATATGCTAGTGCATACATAAGATGTATTCCTAATTAGGTCATTTTCTACTATTTTTATTTGGGGTCAAAGTTTCTACTATATACGTGCTTCGAAAATTCTCAAAATATTATTACATACTCATTGTCAAGCTATGTATACTAAGATATGCTCACGTTCACAAAAGGAATTATAGTTATTTTTTTATGAAAAGTAATCTGTAGGTGTGTCGGTAAAATTTTAGATTAGAGTTTAAACAGATTTTTGTGTTAGTTTAGTCTTTGTTTTTACTAACCTAACTTAGTCACCTTCTTAGCAAAAATTAACATGAATTAATAAAATTTAATCTAAACTAATAGAAATTATTCCTAAATTTTTCATCATAAAAGCAACAATTAATCTAAAATCTAAACCGATTAAAAGGATCTAAACTGTAACTAGATTGAAAATTAAAAAAAAAATATTCTTGTTTTTTAAAAAAACTCACCCGATCCTTACCTGAACTTGGTTCCTGTCGCCTACCGTTCCCCCCGTTTTCCTTCTCTCGCTCTCCTTCTTCTCTTTTCTTTCTCCCTCTTTTTCTTTCTTTCTCTCCCTTTTCTTTCCTGAAAAGTAACTCTCCTTTTCCTTTTTTTTTTTCAAAAGTAAAGAAAAAGCCCTCAACGTGGTGGGGAGAGTGGGGGACATGTACCTATATGCAATCATCACTCTTCTTTCTTTTTTTTTTCTTATTATTATATTATATTATTTATTTATTTTTAAAACTAAATTTAAACAACTAATAATGTCACTAATTATGATAATACAAAATAAAATACATGTAAGGGTTTTGGGTTGGGATGTTACACCAACCCTAATAAGCCTCTAATTAGAACAGAATACAAACGCAAATAAACCAAATAACATAACATCCTTAATACATCACAATCCTATCTGAAAAATTAAACTGGAGCAATACTAAAAAACAAGTACAAATATCAGTAGGAACGTCAAGCCGTACATCAAATTCGACTAGGCAAGAAATGGTGACTCAATTAGAACGTGAACCCTCGCTACGATCTGGAAAATATAAGAGGATGAGTCGCGAAACCCAGTAAATGATAATACAGACTCTAGTTATGCTAGGATGTGCATCGTAAAGCATGCCAGAACCATACATATAAGTATATAGTGAGTAACTTAGTCAAATTATCAGATAAGTTATAAAAATATTCCTCATATTCTTATAGCACAATTTACTGATGTAGTCATGTGGGAGTATTTTCTCATATCAGAAATCACATCATTACAAAAGAGTGTATCATGTCAGCGAAATCACATATCACATCAAAATCAAAACTAGAATCAGAATATCAACTCACGACAGAGCGCATCATGTTAGAGAATTCACATATCACATATCATATCAGAACATAGGGATCCCATATCAGAATCAGAATCACAATCAAAATCAGAACCAGAATCAGAATAACTCTTGACATAAATTTTCAAAAAACAATTATAATAGAGGCATGAATTTCAATTAAACATCTATTTTCAAATAACTCACTGTAATTTCAAAATAAATGAATATGTGTCCCAAATTTTTTCTTTCAAAATCAAAAATCATATCACATCAATTTTTTTCATATTTAGAATAAAATAATCATGCATAGAATAAATATTATCACTCATAGCCTAAAACAGAACCAGAAATTCGAAGCATTGTAAACAAGCTCACAGATGAAAGTGTGTCTCCTCGAGTAGATCTACAATCATAACAACACATGATCAAAACCAAAACCAACTCCGTCCACTTATAGGCTTTAATGTCCAAAACAGACTAGAATCCCATTTTGGGACCTCAACACACATCTCGAAGTCCCTTACCTCACTCCTGAACCTAAAATAAACTGAACTTATAACCAATCTCTGTATCAAAATCATCAACTTAGATTGTACCAGCCACAAATACCTTTGAACCGGTTTAGTCTGGTTGTAGAAATTGTCAAAATAGACCTCAACACCATCGAACTGGCTGAACCCATTGAATTGGCCGTGAACTAGCCTTAGTCTCATTGAACTAGTCCATAAAACCCTTCGATTTTTATTTTGGAAATTTTTCCTATTTTTCTGTATTTTTCTCGCTTTTTCTAAGCTTTTCTTTTATTTTTCGCCATTATTTAAGATATCAAAAATTATTATTTTCAGGGATTTTCACTAGAAATTTACTCAATATCATATAAATTTCATTTCCTAATTTTTCCCCAATTTTTCATGATTTTTCCCAAAATTTTCTTATTTTTGTTCTATTTTTCCTCATTTTCCCTATGTTTCTATTATTTTTATTTTTTTTTATTTTTTAATTTCTACTGTTGGATCTAGATCCCAGATCTGGATCTTACCCATAACCAGAATCTAAAACCAAGAACCAAAATACAGAACCCAATTTCATTTGGGCTGGTCCAAGCCTAGAACCCAAGCCCAAAGGCTAGCCTAACAGCTAAGCCCAGATCCAAAACCCAACCCATTTCCTTGAATTGGATAACCCATAACCCGGATAACCTGAAAACAACCTGAAATGACAATAGATTGGTTTTTCATCAAATTTACCAAGAAATTAAACAAAATACCTTGAGATTTTTGAGTATGTTGTTTGTCTTGACAAGGCGACCAAGATGGTGGCTTTTAATTAGCTTAAAAGTAGCTTTTTTTGGGCTTAATTTGGCTTAAAATAGCCAGAAGGGGCGGACAGACACCGACGAAAAAAGCTGAGCAATTGAAGTCCTTCGGGATGGCTTTTCTTCAAATTGATTGAATGGTTTCGTTCATTTCGAGTCGACGATCCAGAATATATGCTTGTTTTGTCAAGCAAAGTCAAAAATCAGCGTAAATCGTCAACCAAAGTGTTGGTGTGCTTCCGCCATTGTTGACTTGCAATCAAGTCTCTGAACTATTTGATTTGTTACAATCAAGTCCTTGAGCTCTTAACAGAATCTGATCCAGTTCTTGTCAATTTTATTTTAGTCCCTAAAATTTTCAATTTTTTCAATTAAGCCCTTAATCTTCTGAAATTAACCCCAAACCTTTTTATTCTTCCAATTAAGCCCTTGGGTTATAAAATTAACTTAAAAATTTATTAAAAATCTGGGATATTACAAAAATAATTTCGTTATCTTTTTTGATCTACTAATTTTATTATTTGGTTTAATGAATTATTTGATTCTATAAATCTAGCATTTATTACTGATCTAGTGTGCAAAAGTTATCTTTTCACTTCAGTTATTGAAAAACTCTATAATGATTTTTGCGTCTTATAATATAATTCTTAGTTAAGATAAACCTATGGATCCATCAGTTATCAATCAGGGGAAGAATGATATACACAAGTTTTCCTGATTGAGTTCTGGCTTGTAGATAAAATACCAAGGATCCATTGCAAGAAAGTACGGTCACTAGAGCTTTGGAGTTGGTTCAAGGTGGAATTGTTTCAATATGGAAAGTGTGACTTTAAATTGAACTTGTCTAGAAGTTTGGATTGTTCAATTTGCTCTAGTATAAGGCTGAACAAGGATATTCTGGTCATTTTCATTTTGTGTTGGAAAAAAAAAAGTTAGGAACAACGTTATTAGTAATGGAGTCATTGATACTAAATAGTCATAAAAAGGGATAATATCTTCAGCTATAGAATGAAATTACCTTGAATAGTATGAAAAATCTATTTACTACAGAATTACTTGTCATTATGTCCTAGGTGCAGACAATACATATGAGGCATATGCTAGATGTCATGGCTCGACTCGACTCATGACCAGCATTAAGGTCCCCGACCCTAGTCAGCCTCAGAAGACAACATACCAAATACTCATCTCACCAAATAAATGTAAAATAACACACAACATTTAGTACACAATCCCGAAAGTACAAAAGAAACTACTCTAAAGTACAAAACAACAGATATATAAGAAGGAATGCTCGTACATTAAACAAATCTGCAACAGTCACTCTAACTCTAGCACGCTACTCAAGATGAAGATAGTAACCCAAATCTGAAATGATAATAAAATGTGAGTCGTGAAATTCAGTGAATACAGATTATACCTAATCTATGCATATTAAAATATGCATCACACCACAAGTCTAAAATCATATATATACATATATATTATATATATATACAATGAGCAGTACAATCATCAAAACATACATATATGGAAGTACAATGATCACATCACGAGACTCTAGCCTCGATCGGATGAATCCTTTGTCTCACGATCGGGCTCACCACAATCACATATCACGCTTCGGTCAAAATGCATCTTCCAATCATGACCGAAGGAATATAAACACATCAGATGGCCGACTCCCGATCGAAAGAATCCTTTGTCTAACGATTGGGCTAATCACAATCACAAATCACGGTCCTATCGAGAACATCCTCCATCTCACGATCGTAGCATCACGCCCACCAAGGCAACATGCTTATTAGAGCAACACAATCTCAGTGCAATACACGACTCCTCACATATTAAGTCAAATAGATATACATATACATTCCAAAATCTCAAATCAGTATCGTATCCAACATAGCTCACTGACAAATAACAAATCACATAACACATATCCCAAGTATAACATATAATCAAAATACAGTTTACAAAGTCACATAATTACCATGCCAAAAAACATAGTATGAAAAGCACTTGCATAGGAAGGGTATCATCACTCTTAGTGCAGAAGCCAAGCCAAGAAAGAAGTCTCAAGTCACCTCACCTGACTTATCAGTCCAGGTGCGCCTTTATCGATGTATTTGCTAAATCGATGACCAAGATCGAAAGATCTGAGCTAGGCGAACCAGATTGAAGCCTTTAATCGGAGAGAAAACAACCCAAATAGCCTGAAATCCAGAAATCCAACCCGGTGATTTGCGAACCCCGACAGCCAAAAAACCCAAAGTTATCCCAAATCTCTCACTGGATTTCAAAATTTCTTGAGGGAAAATGATGGTGAATCTTCTCGCACATGGAAACCAAGTTTTTAAAACCAAAAATCCACCGTAATGATGAAGAAGTGGCCAGCACAGTGTTCAGTCCACTGTTGGACCAAACCTGCAAGCCTAATTACAGATCCACCCTCTAAGGTTATATCTTTTCACTCTCACCCTCCTGAATTTCAATTTTGAGTCCATAACTTTTAATTTAAACAATTAAGCCCCTGAACTTAATTAAATTCAAAAATTGGGTCATTACACTGGAATAGGAACATAACATATTTAGTGAGATACCCACAAAGTGAACTTTCACAAGTCAAGTAGATAGAAAGTTTTGGACTTCTAACAAACATTTTTACATGTTAAAATTGATATACTAAATCTAAAATAAATCAGTTTATATATGAAAACTTCTACCAAACATCTCTTAAGAAAAGGTGGACACTATCGGATGTTATTTTATACTTCTACCATTTTTTGACTCTTCAAGAGTGAAACATAAAACAAAATTAAAACAAATATAATCGCAAATTGAAAACATAAAACATTTTCATACAAAAGGAACTTTCTTTTGAAGTTAAGCCGAGATTTTACTATAGAAGTTTAGTAAATCAATGCAGTCCTTCAAACTATTTTCTTGTCAATTTGTTATATTACATGAACACATTATTGAATTTAGATAATAACCCCCAAATTTGCCCAAATGACAAAATAACCAAAATGTCCTTGGCATCCAGGTTGGGCCTCCATTACTGTACAGATTCTGCAAAAGACAAAACCCATTCGCTCATCCTTAGCATAACCTAGTCGAACATGACAACCTAGAAGGGTCACACCTGAGCACCAATTTGATCCAAGAATTGGGACCACATCAACTTCGTGAATTCCACTCGAGCACCCCAAACATCAAAGGAACGGTCGAGTAATCAAAATCGAGATTAAGAGATGACCAGCACCCAAACCCATGAATTAGGTCTGGACGAAGACTTTCAAAGCAAGCTAAGTCAGTTCAAGTGAACCAGTCAGTGGGTTGAACCCATGACCAGGTTAGCTAGACCAATTGCACCTTCAAGGCGCAAGCAGGTCAACTAGGCTGGTGGCTCGATCAGATTCCTTAAGTCGGTGGCCAGTTTAACCTATGACCAGGCCCTTTTCTAACCACTAAGGAGTTATTCTTTTACGATGTCAAAAACACTTTTTTTTTTTTAAACTAAAGCATGCCTTTGAGACATAGTGTTTTAGAGATAACTGAGACACTGTTCTTTTGCCATGTATTGTACATGTTTTTAAGATATATTTTTGAAACTGTGTTTTTTCAAATATTACTTTTGAGGCAAGGATTTATGTGAAAAAATTAGTGAGTTGGAAATTGATATGAATAAGAGAATTAATTAAAAGATAATATAGGGACTAAACAGACAAAATTAAAAGATGAAGGATTAAAATATACACACAGATATATATATATGTATGTATGCATGTACATGTATGTATTTATATTATATATGTACATTTTTTATATGTTTGTACAAAAAACATACGTATATATACACATGCATATAAGTGCATATACATATACGTGCATATATATGTGTGTGTGTGTGTGTAGTTATAGTTATGCTTGTGCGAAAGAATAAGGAAGAAAATATAATATTTTTTTTGTAGAAGCGAAGCAATATTTCCGGGAGCTGTACTCGATATCTGGGGCACATACTCCACTTTTTAGAATATGTGCTCCTAAGAATAGTTCAACAAAATAACACCTTTAAAATTTTAGTATAAAAAATAGAGACATGCATTTCTAAGATTGCATAAACCCCCCCCACCCCAAAAAAAATTCTTGGTTTGATTGGGTCAAACTTGCGTGGTCAAACCACTAGTCTACTGCAAACACAACAAACCAATCCAACTCGTAGGCACATGTTTAACACTTGCTTGCTCTTTTTGATCCAAGCTCGATTTAAAGTTGCACATTCCTCGTCCAAGGCAAACATTTATAAATGGTATTTGCTTTTTTTATCCTTGGTGTTTTAATTATTATTCATTTTTTCCATATTTGGAAATACATACACTATATGTACTGAAAAGTGAAGTTGTCAAATTGGATAGACGTGTAGTAAAATTAATCATATCTTATTATATAAAATTTCAAAAATAGTAAAGTTAATTTTATATGAAATTATACCCAAATACCTTTATTTTAATGTATAATTTATCTCATATACTCTTAGATATTAAAGTAGTTTTTTATATTCATTTCATATATTGTCTTTTGAAAAAGTTGATGTTAAAATCTGCACCATTTGATTTTTAAATAGTGAAATACATTTTATGGTGATACTAGAATTTTAATTTTATTTTATTTGTAAAATAGACATGCTAAGATTTAAATTGATTTATTATATGTACGTTTTGCACTCATAATTGAGAAGATACAATTTTTGTAAATAAGTCATTTTACTGAGTCACACTGTCAGCAGACAGAATGAGTATAATGCACTATTTTGATCATAACATAAAATATAAAAATTTAATTTATGCGAATCCAATTCCAAATGAAATTAGACATTATTAGATTTTTAAAAATATATAATTTATTATTTTTGGTTGAGAATTTTAGTATTTAGACAATTTTAAAATTGACTAACAAATTTTGATAGAAATAATTTTTTTAGTCTGACAAGTACATAGAAAATAGACTATTTCTCTTAAAAGGCTAGTTATTATCCAATGGTTCTTTTTGTTTTTAAAATTAGACTCATTGCAGAGGGTTTAGAATTTTTTCTAGGATTTTTTGAACGTTAGAGGCTATTTTTGTGAATTTTTGAAGTGAGCTTATGAACTGTTACTACTGACAAAAGACTAAAATTTGTCTTCTTCCATCTCACAAAAGGCCAAGAGTTTTGCAACATCTCTCCAATGTCTCTTTAGTATTTTTGCCTATAAAAGAGTATAGATTGAAGGTAGAAGGATCTAAGAGCAAGCTTTAAAAGTCTCCTAAATTTCTCTCTCTTATTATTTGTACTATATTGTCTACTACTTGAAGAAAAAGAGTGTATAGAGTAAATTACTTATTTTTGAGAGTGCCTCTTTGAAGTGATATTATCTTGTACATGAGTGGTAGTTAATCCTACTTAAGAGAACTGCTACATTTTATTTCATCTTCACTATAATTTGTATTGGTGTTTAAAGCTCACCAAATCAAAAATTTTGTTTGTAATTGAGAATTCTTATCTTCGTCAAGCGCAAGTGACATAGTGGAACCTCAATCAGTTGGAGTTCGAGAGAGTGGATGTAGATAAATATAAATATCAAACTTCTATAAAAAGAGTTTGCATTCTATTATTTTACTTAAAATTGTTTTGTGTTTATTTAATTGCATTAAGTTTTATTAAACTATTAAATTTTGACACAAACTTAGTTTTCGTGATAAAAAACCAATTTACCCCCTCTTGGGTTGCCTTTTGGGACAATAGTGTTCTTAAAGAGTCTTGCATTCTTGTGATTGTTGTGGAATTGTGGTGATGTTGGGAAGTTGAACAAAGGAGCAACATGGGGTATATTTTGGCCGCATAAGAGAAAACCAAGGATAATACAAGCCTTGAGTGATAAATACAAAACAAGAAGGAAGCTGGTGTTAGGGGGGGAGGAGGTTGTGAGTGTGCAGAATTTTGCAGTAACCCTCCCCATGGCTGAAACTTTGGGGGCTTGGATTAAGCTCTAAATCAAAATTAATGAGTAGGAGAAGGAGTGACTAAATTGGGCAATCAAAAATAGTTAGAAAAGAAGTAAAATTTAATTCTAAACTAAGCAAAAACCTAGTTGGAAGGAGGGTAAGATAGGTGTTGAATTTTGCAGCGAAAAATTTTATTTTGAGGAAACTTGTTTTGCGGAATTTATACCCTCTTAAAGAGGCACAAATTAATGCCAAAATAGGGACTAAAGATAGAATAGACATAAAGTTAAGAGAGAAATCAAGACTCTAAGTAGATTAATTTTTTTTAAAAAAAGAAAAACTAAGTTCCAATGGGACTTCGAAAATTTTCTGCAAATTAGAAGCTAAAAAGAGGTGAATTGTAAGCCTCCAAGGAGTCTTTAAGGAAGCTAAAATATAGATATAATTAAGGCTAAAGAAGGGATTAAAAATAATTTTAAGAAATAGCTAAATGAAGTATATTTTCCAAATTTAAAGAAAAACATAAAACTAGTAACTAGATTATTTAGGGAATTTGGCATGCATATGCATTTACATCCTCATATTCCCAACTCCACATTTACATTTGCATACTTATACCATATAGGAGTGGATATTAGGAAGGAGCACAACTCGGAAGGGCTAGGCCTGAGTCAGCCATAGTAGTTTGCACTCACGGTGAGTGGTACTCTATCTAAACTTAGTATTTTTATAAAAGTGCTTTCTGTGAATTAACATATAATGTTTTTCAACATGTATATTTTATATATGAAAAACCTAAAAATAGATATTTACTTTCTGATTTCATGTATATGTTCCACCTAATGTTTTATGATGTTTTCTATACTTTTATGATGAAATGTCGGGCACTTACCTAAGGTAGATGACAATTCTACATACCTAGATATTATATGATTTATACTCTAATGGGGACCTAGATGCTAAAAACTATGTTACTTGACCTTGGAGTGGCGACTTATGGTATCAACTACATGGCATGTAGCGCTCGACATATTTTGACGTAGTTTGCATAGACATTAGTTAGACTATGTCCTAATTTTCTGATTTAATGTATATTACCTCCCAGACATTACTCTATTGTACACATTAAGCCAAAGCTATGGACATGTATACTATATAGATGATGTTGATGCTTCTCAAAGTTTTACGCTTTATGGTTTGATTTGGTTTTGACACTGCAATATGACAAAGATTATATGTTTTCAGTATGTTATAGTTTTTATTATTTTCAGTGGATTGGGATGTTTTATAAAAATTTCTAGAAGTAAAATATGTGTAAAAAACCTATCTTTTCCACTAAGTTTAGTTGGCGTGCAATTCAATGGGACGACAATTTCACCCCTTCATTTTTCCCTGTGTAGATTACCTGAGGATTTAGCTAAAGACAATAGTACTTGCATCACTACACCAACAAGCATTTTATGTAGTGGAGGTTGGGCCAGCTGTGAATGTTTGTAAGATTATGAGTGTGAGATGAGAGTCTGTAAATTTTATAGATAGTGTTGACATGAAGTGGTTACAACACTAGAAATGTTTACATGATTAGATGGTTTATAAAAATGGTAAATATAAATTTTCTGGATGGCACATAATTTAGCTATGAGTGCTTAAGTTGTGTTATGTTATACAAAGGATATCATAGGTACTATAAGTTACATAGGTCAGCCTTAGATAGACGAGATAAGGGTTACAGTAACTAGTATGTTGTTGTATTGCCGTATAGTAATTTGTTGATTGCTATTTGGCTATCATATCTCGGCCGATGAGTAAAGGGGGAGTGTGGCATTAGTTAATTTAACCACTGGACAAATAAACATATAATTGCTTAACCAAATTATTAATGACAATTAGTAATTTCACAATGACAAAATATTTAGGAATATAGCTTACAAATGAATTAGTTCTTGAGCAATGATCTCACCATATCTTTTCACAACAATATATTATTCTGACTATTATAATACTTAACAATATAAGAAATTTAAACAATATGTGAAAAGAAATAAAGAACAAGCAAAATTTAAATTCAAATCATCAAATTAACACAAAAATTCTTAAAATTAATGAAAAGTCTTAATAAAAAATAATATAAAAAGATTAGGAAATACTTAGTACTTATCAATTATCAATCTTTCAAATTGTTTTACTAACAAGTATTTACCTATTTTAATTATTTTCTAAAAATCAATATACCAGTCATCATCCATTGTACGGTTAAATGGTAATAACTTTAATAAAGTAGATACAACATATGGATAAAAATTAATGTACTTCGCTGGCACAAAGTTGCCTGGGCCTCCTCCTCACTTTAAAAAAGGATGATAATAATTGAGCACTAGAGGCCAAGAGCCATCAACTGTGCTACAATACCAAGAAATCAAATTTTAATTCACTTGGTTGCTAGCTGGCTATCATATCTCGCCCAGTAAGGAAGGCGGGATGTGACATGTATACACACACACACGGCAATAACTTTAATAAAGTAGATATAACATGTGGATAAAAATTAATGAACTTCGTTGGCAGAAAGCTGCCTCGGCCTACTCCTCACTTAAAAAGGATGATAACAATTGAGCAGTAAATGAGCCATCAATTTCAATTCACTTTCCATAATAATAACAAGGATTTGAACCTTCAAATAGGCCAAATTAATGACTTTTTTATTTTTTAATTAATATTTTAATTTATTCATATAAATCTTTAACTTAAAAATAAAAAATAAAATATAATTTAAATTATATTAAAACATATTCTAAAAACATATTCTAAAAGATAATATTTCAATTATTAATAAAATATTATATTTTAAAACATATTCTAATTTTAAAAATATGTGTCACTGAGATTCTGAAAAATGACACTTATGCCTAGAATAAATTTGTCCTTTTTTAGCGGGCCATGCGTGTCCAAGTCTGACTGCCTACTGACTTACAAACGTAATTTTTTAAATTTGAGATTTTTTAACAATAAAATATTTTATAGCAAGATCTTAAAAGTTTTAAAAAATTCTAAATAAAGATCACATATCTTTAAGAAATACCATTAGCGTTGGCTGCTAAATCTTATATAAATATGTAAAAGGAAGATCTCAAAAGCACTTTTTCTCCTAAACCGTATATAAATATCTTTTCTCTCCTTTTTTTTGAACTTTTTTCCAAAAGTTCCCATCTATAATTCTAATCTCGTGCAATTACGTTCTTGAATTTTTTGATATTAGGAAGTTTTTCTTTTGGCTATTTTACAAAGATTCATCGAGGGTTGGAGTTTTTCCAGTTTTATATTAACAATAATTCTGTATTTTTCTATCTCTTTAGTAACTGTTTTCTCAACATTAATATTTATTAGTCCAAGTTCAATATCCAAGTTTTTATTTTATTATTTTGTAATTATATATCACTTGTCTCCTCTTTACGAGAAAATACATGAAGTAGAGACCTACCTGTCTACAAGCAGCCGTAGGAATAGTAAAGGAGAAGATAAAGGCTCAATATTGAAAGATGGTCATTTTTGTATATATCATGAGGTTGTTCCAATACATTCCTCCTTATATAGTCAAAAAGGAGCACAGCATCTATACAAGTTGCTTAACCCAAAGAAGAAAAAAAAAAAATTACAATTGAAAAAGAAATAACAGAGGTTGTGAAATCTCATAATTCTACTACTATATGGCAGAGATGAGACAGAGCTGCCCTCTAGAGATGGTGTTGTTGTGCTAAGTGATCCTGCTGCTGTGGAGTTGATTTACATTAACCAAGTGTGCTGCTTGATCCAATGGCTCCGGATAAACACTCTTTACTTAATTAAAAAAAATGCCAATAACATTAATGGGAAGTGACCATGGATTAGATATTTCATCCCCACTTCTATTATTAGTCAAGATTGGCAGCGGGGATTTTCTGTCCAGATTGGGAATAGGGATGTGACAAGTTGGGATCTCTATAATATTCTTACTTTCATATTGTTTAATTGCATGTATTATTTTATTGTATTATAATTTTATTATAAAAGTTTCATAGTAATTTGTATTTAAATACTCGTGGAAAGCAACTTCTTATTCCCATACCACCTTAAACTGAGATCGAAAAATTCTTAATTAGACAATATTAGGATGCGATCCATGAACATAAGAGTAATGCCTTATTTGGTGGCCAGTTAATCACATATAATCAAAACAACAATTTTTTAAAAAAATTATTTTCTCTAAACTCGTCTTTCCAAATTTATTTTTCTCAAAAGCACTGTCTATCAAATTAATTTTATTTATTGAAAAACCTTGTTCGCCGAAGGATACATACTACCTCTCTTTTAATAAATAAATTAAAACTGAAGAGAATGATAGCTCCAATTGCCGAAAGGCAAACATGGTGATGTCACGTGACATCATGAAGATAAGGCTTCCTCGAGTCTTCCTACCTCCCCTCAGTCTTAATATCCAGGTATGCTGCTTATAAATATGTATGGAGAGCACGATAACTAGCACATCCAGTAAATTGATTACGGAGCGCGAGAGAGAGAAAATGGAGAATAGACTGTGTGAAGCAGCAATCAGAGGTAGTATAGACTTGCTAAAAGAAATTATTTCGGAAGATGAACTAATTCTTAATAAGGTGGTGGTGGGAAGGTTTAGGAACAGCAGCCCTCTGCACATTTCTGCGGCATGTGGCCACACAGAATTTGTGAAGGCAATGTTGGAGCACAATCCAAAGCTAGCCCAAGTCCTGGATTTTGCAGATCAGACGGCCCTTCACTTGGCATCAGCTGAAGGGCATTGTGGGGTTGTGAAAGTGCTGATTGAAAAGGCACCGGATACTTGCCTTGCATGTGATCGACATGGTAGAAATCCTGTTCATATTGCGGCCATGTATGGAAAGGAAGAAGCATTAGAAGACATGGTTCAAACCAGGCCCCATGCAGCTCGAGCCAAGTTGGACCAGGACCAGACCATCTTACACCTGTGCGTCAAACATAATCAGTTGGGGGCTCTAAAAAAATTGCATGAGATGATTGATGATGACGACTTCATAAATGCCAAAGACAACGCGGGCAACACTGTCTTACACCTCGCTGTTGCCGGTAAACAATTGGAGTTTGTCCCTTCCACTTTCTTTTTATTTTTTTAGTTGTTGTGAAATGAGACTTATGGCTTACTTAATAAATCTGTATTTTGAAATTTGTTGTAACTTTTTTTTTATATATAAATTGGCACCAATTATATATTATTTTATGCTTTTTTTTTGGTTGCTCCTTGTTTAGTACTTAATACATGGAAATTTCCATTTCTTACATCACTAGCTTGTAATTTATTTTATTTAAAACAGTAAATAAATATTTAATGCTAACTATTGTTGCCAATATGAAGTTGCAAGGATCATTACCATTTTACCATAAAAGGTTTCTTCTTAAGATATTCATGTTGTATTGATTTCGAATATTTATGTTTCAGATCATAAAATATTTGATTGATAAAAAAGAAAATAGCAGTAAACGCAACGAATGCAAGCGGATTTACACCCAGGGACATTCTGCATTCAGCTGTGAGCACAAAGGATGAAATTACTTCAGAAATTAAAGACTACCTTTGGAAAGCTAATGCAAAAAGAGCAAAGAGCCTCGAACGAGGTGAGTGGGTTAGAAGGAACAAGGATACTTTAATGGTCGTGGCAACCCTTATAGCCACAATAGCATTTCAAGCAGGAGTGAATCCTCCTGGAGGTGTTTGGCAGGATGATGATGAAGGTCATACAGCTGGAGACGCTATAATGGATTATCATTTTAGATATCTTTACCGATGGTACTTTAGATTTAGCACAGTAGGATTTGTTGCATCCTTCACTACAATCTTATTGCTGGATTGTGGATTGCCTATAAGAAAAAAGGCATTTATGTGGATCCTAATGGTGGTCATGTGGCTGGCACTTACGTCAACAGCAGCTTGTTTTGCAATTGGTATCCTTTACGTCACTCCAAACGATAGCATATATTCAACGATCACTACCATCATTCCTGCAGTGTTGGTGTTTTGCAGTGTAATGGTAATTCTTCTCATCATACATATTGTTCGTCTAATTGGAGTTATGATCCCTCGGCATCTAATTATCTATCTAGCAAGGCAGTTGTGAAGATCATTGTTAATAAAACAAGCCATGAACATCCCAGTTCTGTTAGTAAAAGCCAGGCCAATGTTTGAACTTATGTGTTACTTATTTATATGTAAAATAGTTCCATATTTGAAATCAGTGTGGCTAAGGATGTATTGTAAAATTTATGATCTTTATGCTATACAGAAGTATTATTTATGTGCATTCAGACTTTTTTTGTGACTTAGCAAGATTTTGAGATTTCATAACAAATTGGACCATTCTGACTTGAGGAACTAGTTCAGTGAGAACTAAAAAGTACTATAGTTTAATTCATGTGACAATTTAGCACACAATGCAAGTGCAATAGGAGGAGCGTTTGTGCCAATAATGCCATAGAAAAAATTATGACTAGTTCTTGTTATGATATATAAAATATATATAATTCGTAAGCTGTATTTATTTAAATTAATAAATTGTGAATTGCCAAGATGCATGTAGTTGGATTAAGATGGCTATGTTTCCAGGTCAGAAATTGGTTCATATAACACCCTCTAGATTGGTTGCCTATGAAGTAACTACTTTTATTCCATTAATAATAAAAAAATATCAAACCAATTATATCAAGCCTTGATATGCTTGGTAGAAGCACATTTACTTTATAGTAAAATAATTTCATTATCTTTTTTATCTGCTAATTTTATTATTTGGTTGAATGAAATATTTGATTCTATAAATTTAGCATTTATTACTGATATAGTGTGCAAAAGTTATTTTTTCATTTCAGTTATGAAAACTCTATTATGATTTTTGCGTCTTATAATATAATTCTCAAGTAAGATAAACCTGTGAATCCATTGGTTATCAATCAAGGGAATAATGATATACACAAGTTTTCTTGATTGAGCTCTGGCTTGTAGATAAAATACCAAGGATCCATTGCAAGAAAGTAAGGTCACCAGAGCTTTGGAGTTGGTTCAAGTGTGGAATTGGTCTCAATATGGAAAGTGTGGCTTTAAATGGAATTTGTCGGGAAGTTTGGATTGTTCAATTTGCTCCAGTATAAGACTAAGCAAGGACATTTTGGTTATTTTCATCTTCTTTTTGGAAAAAAAGTTAGGGACAATGTTACTAGTAATGGAGTCATTGATAATAATATAATCATAAAAGGGTTAATATCTTCAACTATAAAATGAAATTACTTGAATAGTATGAAAAACCTATTTACTATCAGAGTTACTTGTCATTATGCCCTAGGTGCAGACAATACATATGAGGCATAGGCTAGAATAGTAACAAAACATATTTGGTGAGATACCCACAAAGTGAACTTTTACAGGTCAGGTAGATAGAAAGTTTTGGACTTATAACAAACAATTTTACATGTTAAAACTAATATACTAAATCCTGAAAAAACTCAGTTTACATATGAAAACTTCAACCAAACATTCATTGAGAAAAGGTGCACACTAATGAATGTTATTTTATACTTCTTCTACATTTTTGACTCTTCAAAAGTGAAACATAAAACAAAATTGAAACAAATATAATCGCAAATTGAAAACATAAAACATTTTCATATAAAAGGAACTTTCTTTTGAAGTTAAACCGAGATTTTACTACAGAAATTCAGTAAATTGATGCGGTCTTCAAACTATTTTCTCGTCAATTTATTATATTACATGAACACATTATTGAATTTACATAATAACCCCCAAATTTGCCCAAAATGGCACAATAACCAAATTGTCCTTGGGCATTCAGGTCGGGCCCTCCATTAAGGTACAAGTCCATAGAAAGGCAAAACCCATTTAGTCATCCTTAGAACAACCTAGTCGAACATGACAACCCAGAAGGGCCACACTTGAGCACCAATTCTATCCAAGAATTGGGACCACATCAACTCTTGAATTCCAATTGAGCACTCCCAAACATCAAAGGATCGCCCGAGCAATCAAAATCGAGACTGAGAGATGACTAGTACCCAAACCCATGAATCAGGTCTAGACGAAGACTTCCAAAGCAAGCCAAGTTGGTTCAAGTGAACCAGTTAGTGGGTTGAACCCATGACAAGTTAGCTAGACCAATTGCACTTTCGAGGCATGAGCAGGCCAAGTAGGCTGGTGGCTTGATCAGATTCCTTAAGTCAGTTGCTAGTTCAACATGCGACCAAGCCATTTCTTGACCATAAGGAGCTGTTCTTTTATGATGTCAAAAACTCATGTTTTAAAATTGAAGCATGGCTTTGAGATATAGTGTTTTAAAAGGTAATTGAAATATTGTTTCTTAACATGTATTGCATGTGTTTTTTAAAGTATATTTTTGAAACTATGTTCTTTTATATACTGCTTTTGAGGCGAGAATTTATGTGAAAAAATTAACGCATTGTGAGTTAATATGAATAAAAAAATTAATTAAAAAAATAATATAAGGTTAAAGTAACAAAATTAAGAGATGAATAATTAAAATATACACAAAGATATATAATATATGTATCCATATTTATATATGTACATTTTTATATATATAATAAGTATATGTATATATATCTATATATAGTTACTTATATGTTTGTATGTATACATACATGTATACACACACACACACAAGTACATATACACATACTTGCATATATATGTGTGTGTATGTGTGTGTGTATTTATAGTTGCGTTTGTGTGAAAGAATGACGAAGAAAATAGAATTTTTTTTTTTTGTTTGTAAAAGCAAGGTAATGTTTTTGAGAATTATGCTCAATCCTAATAGTACATGCTTTACTTTTTAGAATATGTGCTTTGGAAGTATAGTTTAATAAAATAATAGTTATAAAATTTTAGTGTAAAAATAGAGACATACATTTTTAAAAGAGGTAAAAAAAACCCAAAAATAAGCAAATCCAACTTAAAGGCGCATGTTTAACACTCGCCTGCTCTTTTTTATCCAAGCTCGGTTTATAGTCACGCGTGCCTCGGCCGAGCATGAATTTACGTTTAAGACAAACATTTATAAATGGTGTTTTCTTTCTTTATCCTTGATATTTTAATTATTGTTTATTTTTTTCATATTTAATTTTTTTTATATTTATGATTTATAATATTATTAAATTTATGGTTACGAATATTTTTATTTAAATAGTATTCTAAATATTTATAAATATAAATTGTTATATTTATCTGCTTTCTGCACTTAAATATTAAAATTTTTGGGATTACCACTTTACAATTCACATCCTATTGGTGGCATGGTGGGAACAACTATCAAATGTGGAAGCATTATTTGAAAAAATTAAGCCAACACTACACAAGCCAGACAGTTGTGATACTTGTCTAGAAAACAGGCCTATTCACGGGTCCGGTCTGGACTGCGAATCAGTCATGATTAGACTTATAAAAAAACTAGACTAGACTAGTCCAGTTCGGTCCTGAATCGTCGAGGTAATCGGTTCGATTAAGATTTATGATTTTTTTAACCGAAACTAGAACTGGAATTGAAACTTTACCAGAATTGGATAGAACGATGTTAATTGAACTGGATTTGAATCGTGAATCAAAATCGTGAGTGAATCATGAATATTGAACTATGGACCAAAATTCGAAGTGAACCGTGAATCAGAACCGTGTACGTACTATGACTCGTGAAAACATGCATTATGTTTTTTAGTTTTTTTCATTTTATTACTTTTATTATTGATTGAAAATAATAATATGAATTTTTAAAATTTTTTTAAATAAAAATAGTATGTTTTTAAAAATAATGTCAAAACATGGTTATTTTTGAAAAATAGAAAAAAAATTTATAAAATAAATACAAATATTTTGCCATTCTCCGTCCAAACAAATAGGTTAAAATTTTAATAGATTAATAACTAAATCTATTATTAGTTACTTAATAATTAAATAAGTTAGAATTTAAATCATTTAATTATATAATCTTAAATTTAGACGATCTTCAATAGTTCTTTTGTTATGAAAATGGGGCCCTCACACTCATAATAAAAATATTACTAAAGGACCTTGCACCTTTACCTTCAAAAAACCTATAGCTCTGATACTAATTTTTCACGGCCTAAACCCAAGCCTAATTGGCACTATGGTCTACTAACCCTAATAAGTCTCACACCATCAATACAAGTCAAATAGTATCAATCATAACAAAATACAAAATACATAACCAGCAAACTCTATTTTTTAAAAAAGTAAAGAAGTAGGCTAGAGTACAAAGGGATATGACACAAAACATGCCCATACATCTATCAAGTCAGCAAGGTCCAACTTTGACACCAACTCTAGCCAAAATACGGAAAGGCAACCCGATCTGGAAAGTCTAAAAATAATGAGTTGCGAAACTTAGTGAGTAACAAATGATACATATTCTAACATGCTAAGATATGTATTGCATCACATATCAAAATCATACATATAAATACATAGTTGGCCCTTAAACCGTTTCTACCTTAAATCAGTAAACCTAGATACCTTATTCCAGCCTGGTTATCCTATTCCAATTGTATTCTATTATGTCCTTGGGATAGCATATCCCAAAATAAATCTATTAAGTTGACTCATCGAGTCAACTCATTGATTCTAGCCTTTGGGCCGAGTCGACTCATTGCGGCCCAATCCCACTAGCCCAGCCCAACCGGCTGAGCCCAAGACCAAGCCCAAGCCCAATCTTACTAGCCCAGCCCAACTGGCTGAGCCCAAACCCAACTAACTAGCCCAGCCCACTTGACCAACCAGGCCCAACAGGCCTAACCCAACCGGATTGGCTAGCCTAGTTTAGTTGGCTCGGTGAGCCAAGCCAACACATCACGGACCCAGATACCATCTAGGTCTATCTTCCTCGCTCGACAACCTAGTTCCCAACCTGGTTTCTATTACCCAGTACCTGAGGTCGAAAACCAAAAATTTCATAGTTTAAAGGCATACCTCGATCAATCAATAGCCAAAGGTTGTAGATCCAAACAAGGCGAACCAATCAAGGGCTTTTAATCAGAATATTTTCGATCAAATCAACTAAGAAATCCTAAAACAAGTTTAGGCCACTCACAGACTGATCGACCAAACCAAAGCCAATTTCTTTCAAATTTTTACACGAAACTTGAAATTGCTTGAGGGAAAACCTTCCCCAACACCTAACACACATGAGTATACCAACCCTTGTAGAAATTTGGCTGCCATGATCGTGGTATGGTCTCTATGTTGTTCGGCCCATTGTTGGCTGAATCTTCAGGTTCTGTCTCAATGCAATCCCTCCAACTTTAATTCCTTTCAATTGCACCCTTTTGCCATTTCAGATTCAGTCAATGTACTTACCCTCCTTTTACCCTTTTCCCTGCCTCTTTTATTTCTTTCAATTTGACCCCCAACATGTCACGACCCAAACCCAGACCTGTGACCGACATTAGGGTCCATCAACCTTAGTAAGCCTCACAATCAACATACTTATACTATACCTACACATCAAAATATAAATACATATTCATCTTCTCATACAACTAGAACTTTGTCTAAGAAAAGTAAATGCGTAGTCTAAAGTACAAAATGATAACAAAATGAGACATGCCCGTACATCTGTCAAGTCAGTAGAAATCACCTTTGAAGTCAAACTCTAACTAAGAACTGGAAAGTCAACTCGATTTGAAAAGATAAAAAAGGGTGACTCGCTAAACTTAATGAGTAACAGATGATACATATTCTAACTATACTGGGATATGCACCGCAAGTATACCAAAACATACATATACATATACAGTGAGCAGTACAAGTACATCAAAATATATATGTGGGAGTATTATCATATACAGTCATTATATCTTACAGTAAAGTATATCAATGCTTGAGGCACCACAGTCTCACACTAGACTCAGAGCATTCACCACTGGATGCTAAAGGTTACCGTCCTTTAGTTGAGTCCCTAACGTCCCAATCTAATCATGACAGTACACATCATATTCGAGGCACCACAACCCCATATCGAACTTAGGGGACTCGTACTGGATGCTACGGATCACCGTCCCCTAATGCGAGTCCTTAATGTCCCTATCTCATCACACTATGCAGCCCTCCACATATTTACAGAAAACATTTTACATATGTACATATACAATTCATATATTAACATAAGAATGTCAAAACATGTGATATCAAATGCTCATTGATATTTCAAACACATTAATACATATCCCAAAGATATCGTATATAATCAAAATACCGTATGCATCAAAACAAATATCTATATCCTAAATCACAGTTAGAAAACACATGTATAGAAAAAGGTATCATCACTCACAAAACAAGGCCTAATCAGAAACCAAAGTCACCTGCCACTACTTAATAGTCATCCTGCATCTCTGCCGATGTATCTACAACCGCAATAGCACACAATCAAAACTATAACTTGAATCGACATAAGAAAGGACTCTGGCCGCCGAAAACCAAGCTATAAACCCACTCTAGAACCCTTACACGCATCCCAAGGCACATTTCCTATCACTTGAAACCACACACAACTCAAAAAAACACGTCCATTTTTCTTAAAAACCCTTAAACTGTGTTGAGCCGGTCTCTGAAACCTTTGAATTGGCCTCAAGCTCTCCTAAACCACTTGAACTAGCCATGAACATCTCAAAATCGAACTAAACCAACCTCAATTACCTTAGAATCGAACTAAACTAGCCTCAAATATCCAAGAACTGGACTAAATCGACCTTAAAAACCTTAAACCAAGCCAAACCAGGCGATTTGCACACAAAACTAGCTTAAACAATACTGAACCAACTAGTTTTTCTGATGAATTAGACTTCCCAAATGTGTGAACCAGTCTAACCTTCTGAAACCGATCCAAGTTTCCACTGAACCGACCCCTGAACTATTGCTGCCTTTAATCAAGAAACTTGAATACCTTATCCCAACCCTGGCTATCCTACTCTAATTTCATTCTATTTT
>CAJVSB020000196.1:0-73398 GCA_911865555.2 Thlaspi arvense
CAGAAAACCTAGAGCTCTGATACCAACTTTGTCACAACCCAAAATTAGATACGTGACCGCACAAGAGTCAGAATAAATCCCAACCTCGTAAGCCTAACAAAAATATAGATTTTAACTAAATAGAAAATCTAATATAAATCAAAATGAAATCCAAACCATACTAACTAAACTGTCAACAAAAAATAGAAATCTTGTCTGTAGTCAAATGGAGTATACAAGAATCGCAAGAATACAAAGTTCACAGAAACATAACTAACTCTGAAAAATAAAAAAAATAGAAATAGCTAACAATACTGACTCCTCTCAAATAGCAAGATCCGTCGAACCTAGTGCTCAGAATTTGAAAAAATTAAGTGAGTCTATATACCCCAGTGAATAAATAATCTCCATCTATGAGAACAAAGGATATGCATACAGATAAACATGTAATTTACTAAAAACAGGTTTTTTCACAACAATTTCCATAATTTAGGGAGTTCGTAATCCTGAACATAACATATATCGGGAAACAGAACGGCAAAACACGATCAGCCCGATAATCAAGGCAGCGACACATTTCAGCCAATAATCAAAATGGTAACATATGCACGGATAACAGGATGACAATATATCAGTTTGCCCAGATAACAAAATGGCAACATTTAGTTAATCTGGATAATAGAACAACAACATATTAGTTATGCCAGATAATAAAATGGCAACATATCAGCCATGCCAATAAACAGAAATCTGAAAATCTAGCACCGTCATTCCTACTAAATAGAGACCCATACAAGGTGCAAATCAGTCTAATGCATACTACCGTTAACTGCAGTGTTCTAAAATCCAAAATTCCCTCAAAATATTATCTTCCAAAAAATATCATAACAGTTTAATAGAATCTTTCCATTTATTGATATAAGCTGAATCAAATGTAAAGAGCAAATAGGTTTTCAAATAGATTCAGAAATTACATGCATGTCCCTTATTATACAATTTAATAGAATTTAAGCAAATTTTTCAGAAAACAGATATATAATATTGAACCAGATTTTATTCAGATATGGAAAGCAGAAATGTTCATAATACACATTATTACTCACAAAAATGATAGAAATCGATAAGTCAAGTCTCTGCAACACAGCTCAACAAGTATTGTACGGACAATCTAAAATCAATAAATAATAGAATATCTCAATTTATGCTCCTAAAAATCAATAAAGGAAATTTCTAATCACAAAACCAAAATAATATTTCTAGTTTTGGTGTCCGAACCCATTTTACGATCACTAAGGTCTCGAGCCGGTTAAATAAATCATGAACCATGTATCAAAGTCATAGCTCAATCTCTCAAAACACCAAAACTAGTCTATTTAAACCCAAAAGTATCATTTAGTTAAAAAACCAATCTTGAATATCGTCGCATTAGAAGGCTGAACCGGCCATAAATTAGTCATTAGAAGGGTGAACTAGCCATGAACAAGATTTTAAATCACTGAACCAGTCATAATTCAATTTTTTGTAACATAAACCCGCCCTTGAACCGTTTGAGAACCATTGAACTGGCCTAAAAAGGCACTGATCTGGGCCTTTATGTGTTGAACCACCAGTATGATGACTAATTTTCTATGAACCGGGCCAAAAATAGCATTATTTTTCATTGAACCAGTATTAAGCTAATTAATTTAATTGTTTATCAAATTAGTTTCCCCCTAACTAGAAGAAAATCGTTAAATTCCATGTGAACCGGCCCTTTTTCACATTCCTTCAATATAAATTTTATTTTTTTTTCCTCTTTTTCCAATTCCGTATTTCTGTTTGGGCTTCTGTTTCTGGGTTGTTGTAGAATTTCAAACCAATAGGCCAGCGCACCAGAACTCAGCCCATAATTTGAATTCGGCCCAAATTCTGAATTAACCCAACAACCCACGTGAAACAAGGGCAGCCCATTTGGGCCATGGCCCAACACCCCCCCTTGTACCCATCCGGACATGGATCTTTTCTGAGTCAATTCTTCATTACCCGAAAAGTCCCCCGAATGCATAGCAGAATGACTTACCTGGTATAGCAAATTAGTCAATGACTCAAGTTGATCTTCGAGAAATCGATTGTTGGATTGACAAAGAGATCCTCGGCAACAACGATGCACAAGGTTTCTCAATCAATCAACAGTCTAAGGTGGCCAAGGTTCTGAAAATTGATCAAGGTTCGATGTGACCAAGTTTTAAGTTTCAAACTTAATTTATTAACTAGAGATTGAGATGAATACTTAAATAAGTTGAGGGCTTTTTGTTCAAATCTCTTATCTTTATGTATTCCTGTGATAAATTTTGGATTTCTTCACAAAAATCTCGTGGATTTGTTCGAATCTTGATTTATTTATATATGCGGGATCCAATGGATCTGAAATTCCTAATTCTTCCAAATTAGTCCCTAGTTTCCTAATTCTGCTCGATTTAATCCCTAACTGTTTTAATTTATTTGATTTAGTCCCCTCTTAAGTTTAAATTTCTAAAAATAATACCCCAAAATTTTGGTTTTTTACACACATGTTCAACCATATTTGCTTTTGGATCTGTAAAAGAAGAACTTCTTTTCCTTTCAGACAATTTGTTGCCTTCTTCTATCCTAACCTTAAAATGAGATCCTCAACATTCATTTTTTTACGCCTATGTTTGAGGTAGTTTTTGAAATCATTCCCAAGATGGTGTCAATTTCTCAATAATTGAAGCCACTTGGAAAGATTCACTTAGAACCATTCCTTCAGCAAAACTTTCATGCACGAAGAGCTAAAATTTCTTCAACCTCTTATCACAATCTTTGAATCAACCATTTTGAAATCAATGAATTTTTTTACGATGAACTTTTTCAAACCCCGCATCTTTGGATTTGTATTTTCAATCCAAGGCTTCCCATGGTGCTTTTGCACTATTAATGGACCTATAAACACCATAAAGTTTATCGTCCAAACCATTTAAAATGTAGTTCTTACTATGAAGTCACTATGCTTCCATGCTTCCACAACAGCTAGAACAGCGGGTCAGACTCATCTTTTGACTGCTTAGGTGCATTCTCAGTCAAGAACTTAGCCAAGTTCAAGATAGTTAGATAGAATAATATCTTTGTTACCACCTCTTGAAGTTTGATCCATCACACTTTTCAAGTTTCTCACCATGCACCACCAAGGTTGTTGGTGAATTCCTCCCCTTAGAAGGGTTCAATGCTGAAGCATCCTCATTTGTAGCCATCACAATCTAATATCAATTGATATATGACAAATTAATATTTGAACAAGCAATAAACATTAAAAACAGAAAATAAATTTTCGCCTTAAGTTTGTTAGAAATAACTATTATGTTGTTCGAACTAATCAAAACAAGATATTTAAATTATAAGAACATTTACTTGTTAGAAGACAACAACGAAGTAATAAAATAAGTGTTGTCAACGATTCAACCCTTTGTGCTTAAGGTGAAATTGTCCATCACTTGGTGCAAGATGGTTGCAATGCAATTGGCCTCTCAGGATTTTAACAACTCCACCACAAAAGATTCCACTTCTTTCTTGGTCTACGAATGTAAGGAATATAACTCAAATTCTCTCTACAAGAATACTTCCTAAAGCTCTATGAAATGGAGGTGAATGAAGAGGATTTCTTCTTACAAGAAGGGAAAAGAGATTTCTTCTCAAGGTTGCATAACTGAAGGATGGAAGGACTCACTCTACATAGACCAACAAAAATGAGAGGGGAGATGAAAGTGATTAATGGGGAATCAAATCCATAATGTACATTTATCTAAAATATAAATTCATCATTTAATTGAGTGATGAATCCTAAGACTAATTAATCCAAGTTAATTCTCCTTGTACAATGTACATAATGTATATACATTTTTCCATGGACACATATCTATAGATACGTGCTGATATTGATAATTGCAATGATCATTTATGCTTTATTAATTTATATTCGTCCATAATTAATTTTAATTTCTTAAGTTAATCATATCCATACTAGATATAAAACCCAATAATGTATCAATATTTAATTTGGCATAAAAAAATACACCATTAATTAAAACCAATTCCAATATGGTTATCATGGCTGTTGTAAACAGTGCATATTTGGAGGGAGACAAGCTGATGTTTTGGACCTGGCTGAGTTCTAGAGTGGCGAGAACACACGGGGTTGACAGACCACTTGCTGATTGTGGCTGTCGATCAGACTATGTATAGCGCGAAGCTTCCTCTGACTCCATTGCTACAAGCTGGAAACGGAGGGCCTGGAATTTTCGGGCGAGAAGCTGTACATGTCAGAGTACATTTCATTAAGATGATGTGGAGGAGGACATAGTTCCCGGGATATACTGAAGCACGGTTACAACTTCATCTTCCCGTACATTTTCTTTCTGTTTGCTCTTATAGGGTTTGGTGTCCCTTTGGATTTTGCACCGACAATCACGTTGAAACAGATGATTGGGTCAAGCATGCTATCAATTGGGTCGGTTGGTTTAGAGCAATAGTTCCAATTGGGCCGCCTAGCCATGAGGTATAATTTTGTGTGACCCTTGTTGCCAATCAACCTCTGTTAGGTGACTCGATTATAATTAAATATAATAAAATTTGTAGTACTAAAATATCATTTTAATTTAAATTTAGATAAATCAATTTAAAAATAACACTTCAAATTATTTTAGTCAAAAAAAAAAAAATATGCAATAAAATTAAATACATATTGTAATTCTTATATTAATTTAAGCTAAGAATTAATTATTTTAGTTAGTCGTTTGAAGTTTGTCATATTAGCCACATATACAGGAACTCAAGCGAACAAGGTTGTTAGCGTTGGTTGTCTTAGTAAAGAAGATTTGACTATTAAAAGTAGCAATTATATTTTGTTTTGGTGAGGAAAACATCAAAGTTTAAGTGCAGGGTCAAACACTTGATCTTAAATTATTTTATAAATATGTTTCCAACATTAGTAGTCAAAATTTTTATTGATATGTGGTTTTGATTATATAAAAAATTTAATTAAAATTAATATTTAATAATGATATAGTAAATGTTGAAACTACTAACATATTGGATTAGATCTTAAAATTAAATATAAGAAATAACCGAAAATCTCTTTCACAAGTAGATTAGTAGTATTTTATTTAACGTCCTCACATATATCTTTTTAATATGATTTCAATAAATGAAAATTATATTTGTGTTTATCCCCTTTCCCCTTTTGATTTAATTATTGAACATATATCATGCCATATTCCAGCATTAATTATATATATCTATATATATATACACAGAGAGAGAGAGAGAGAAAGAGAGAGAGGTATCTTGTCATTAATAAACTTTTAAGAAATCATAGTTCATTATTGAGCCCATTTTGGATAGACTTTATTTAAAATTATTTATTTAAAAGTGATCTTTTTAGAAGTAAAAGTTATTTTTGTGTTTTTGAACTATTTGAATAAATTATATAAACTGCTTTTATTTCTATTATTTTTCTATAGTTTATGCCGTACACACCTTTCCTTGCAAGAGATGGTGTTAGCCAATTGAAATTCTCTATTATTAAGGGGATGACTCGCAAATTGTATGTCTTATTAACTTATATTATATTATCGAAATATATAATTTATTTGTAATTTTAATACAGATGATAAAAATTTAAGAAAAATTATTTAAATAGAAATATATATTACTAAAATATAAAAAATTCCAAGGTCAAAGAAACAGCTTTCCCATTCCTAGTCGACTTTCGTTGGGCCCCGGATGAAGAGTTGGGTTTGGGGCTTGGATAGGGTAAGTTGTGATCAATACTCGCAATTATTACAACACTGATTTGCCTAAATTTAGTTTAAAAAGTTTGTAATTTAGTATTTGAACTTTTTATCGTTAAATTAATTTTGTTAAAAAATTTAAAATCTCGATAATTTTATTTAGAAAACAAAGTACAAAAATGATAACAAAACTTGTTGCCCAGAAAAGTCAAAAGGAAAAAAACGAATTTTAAAACAATTTATTAAAAATTTAATTTTAAAGCACTTTGGAGAGTTTAAAGTGAAACTCATTAGCCACACAACCCCAAAAAAAGTCATCAATAACACACCGTTCCAACGTGTGGGCTTCACCTTCGTCTCAAATCACCGGAGAGCATGCGGATGGTTTTCCGCCACGTGGACGGAGGTTGGTTTGACTACCCGGTGGCTAGAAATTTCTGTTAGTTGTTGAGCAAACCCAAAATTTTAAATTTTAAATTAATTTTTTATTTTTTAAATATATTTTAATTATTTATAAACCCATAAATAATTCAGATATACTTTTTCAGAGAAAGGCACGTCAAATCCACAAATAATCGTTAAATTCACGAATTTCTATTTATGCAACCTTCAATATTTTAATAGGTAAGATTGAATTGAGAAAGTCTCAATACGAGACATTGGTGGAATTTATTAAAGTTGGGATTGTAAGATAAATACAACTATGGTATAAAATTAATAATATAATTTATGAAAATATTAGGATGTTCAGTATAAATAAATTTAATATATAAAATAAAAAATTTCTATGACAAATGAACACACAAGGGCTGAAGAATTAATTTTTTATTGGAGTCAGAGAAGCTGGGCCAAAGATAAGACATCATTACTCCAACAACAAAAGAATAGTTCAAAGGATTCAAGAAAAGAATTCTCTTTTGGTTATCTATTAATCATTAGATGATAATAGTTTTGAAAAGATTTTATGTGCAATATCAAGCAAGGAGGGGTAGGAGAAGCTCTAAACCTCTTGCAAAGAGTAGAGCAAGTGAAAGAAGTATGTCTCTAAACACTAAGAGGTAACTTTGAAGCTTCATATAAAAAAGAGTCTAAGTTTATGCTCGGCTTCTACTCTAGAGTTTTGGTCTTTTTAATTACATGAAAAGAAATCGTGAAAACTAAAGAGATGTAAGAATAATGAAAAAAATATCTTGTTCTTTAGATCTTAAATTTGAACACTTAATTGTGACAATTAAAAAAACAAAATACTTGGAGAAGATAAGTATTGAACCAATCAATGGGGTCATTGCAAGCATACAAAGAGAAGCATAAAGAAGTAATATATTGTGGAACAACTCCTCAAGGTGCAAGTTCACTCAAAGGAAAAGGGAAAAAGTCTCAACAATGAACATATTCAACATGGAAGAGGTTGTGGCCAAGGACAAGATTGAGGACAAGGACATGGATATAAAATTTTCAACAACAATAGCGATAGAAGAGAAAGCTTGACAAAAAGAAGTGAGAATAACAGCTCAAAATATGAAAAAATCTCAAATCAAGTTTTACAACTCTCAGAAGTTTGTCACTGTTCTTCAAAATGCAAAGCTCCTAAAAATAAGGTGGAATAGATGATTAATTATATCAAAGATAAGAGTCAAGAAGATGCCACTCTATTGCTAGCACATAAAAGAGATAAAGAAGGACAAGACAATATATGTTACCTTGACACTAGTGCAAATTATCATATGTGTGGAAGAAGAAACATATTCATAGAACTAGATTATTGGTAAATGGCATTGTTGCTTTTGGGATGAGTCAAAGATTTGGTAAAAGGAAAAAGTAAATTCTATATCCGCTTAAAGAATAAAGAAATCAATATTTTTTCTAATATTTATTGTGTGCCCAAAATGAAAACTAACATCTTGAGGATTAGACAACTATTATAAAAAGGTTCTTAATATTCATATGAAAGATTATAGTCTAACCTAAGATATGGGCAAAATAATTTAATCATCAAAGTGCCAATGTCAAGAAATAGAATGTTCATGTTAAGTATTTAAAATGAAATTGTAAAATGTCTTAAAGCTTGTCATAAAGACATATCTTGACTTTTGCATCTTTTGTTTGGGCACTTAAATTTTGGTGAATTAGACTTGTTATCAAAGAAGGAGATGGTGAGAGGATCACCTTACATCAAACACCCTTATCAACTTTGCGAAGGATGTCTACTTAAAAAATAATTTTCAAAAGAGTTTTCCAAAGAAATCAAACTCAAGAGAGCACAAGCCTTTCAAGCTTACACGTGCCAATGTTTTGGACCAATTAGGCTAAGCTCTCTTGGTAAAAGTAATTATTTCCTTCTATATTAGATGATTATTCAAGAAAAAATTGGTTTTATTTCTTAAAGCAAAAATCAGAAGTCTTTGGAGCTTTTAAGAAGTTTAAAACTACTATAGAGAAAGAAAGTAGATGAGAAATCAAGGCCATGGGATCTGATTGAGGAAGAGAGTTTACTTCTCAAGAGTTTCAAGAATCTTGTAAAGCAAATGGAATTCGACATCCTCTAACTATTCCTAGATCCCCAGCAAAATGGAATGGTAGAAAGAAAGAATACAATCCTTGGTGTGTCACAAAGTATGTTCAAGATTAAGAGAATGCTAAAGGAATTTTGGGCTAAAGTTTGTGGCATGCGTGTGGGGAAAGACATCACAAGAAACTTGGAGTGAGAAAAAGCTGGGGATTTCTCATCTAAAGTGTTTGGAAGCATAGGAGCATACACTCATCTACAAGATGAGACACTAACAAAACTTGATGACAAAAGCAAGAAGTTCATTTTTACTAGGTATGACTCAAACTCCAAAGGCTACAAACTACACAATCCAGTATAGAAAAGGCTGTAATAAGTTGAGGCGTGGAGTTTGATGAAGAACCTAAATAGGACTTCAAAAATAAAGAAGATTTTAATTTATTTCCTCAATTGAAAAAATGAGTAGTCACCAGTAGAGAAACTAGGAGAATGCTAGCAAGATCATGAAACACCATCTACCTCGCCAACAACAACAACTGGCAGCATAGTTCACCACCATCATTTCTAAACAAAAGAGATGTAGATAGCACAAGGAATCTATAGGACATTTATGTGGAATTTATAGGACATTTTACCTCTTTGCCATCTGTGAACCAGCTAACTAATATTATGGAAGAATACAAGTAAAGAAGAAATAACTTGGGAGCAAGAGGACAACATGAGGGCAAAATACCCATACTTGTTTCATATGATAGGTAACTAAATTTTAAGAACGAAATTCTTTTAAGGGGTGTGACATTAGTGTTAGAAGGACGAGAATGAATATGTATTGATTATTTAGAAAGTAGTATTTAGATTATAATTTGTTTTGCATCAATATGACATGATTTATAATATTTTAATATGTTTAAAAATATTTTGTTTATTTTTTAAGTATGTAATTATATATTTAAAATTTTATTTAGATGCAATTGCAAAAGTAATACTAGTGAAAGTTATTACTAAGCACCTTTTTTAGATATCTTTTAAGTCCTCGTGTGTAATTTTGTAAGGCTTGTGGAGAAACTAATATCTAGTTATTCTTCATGTCAATGACATTATGAATATGCTTAGTAGCATTTGTTCGATTACCAATTCGTGCTTTGTTTTTGATTTGTTTGAAAATCCTATGTGATCTAATATGCCAGAATTACTAGATTTCTGGATTACTTAAAAGGTCCAAGTCTATTTAGTTTTGACTTTTAAGTGTTTATGGTTTGGAACTTCCAGAAAGGCAAAATTCAAATGAATGAGGTTTCTATCACTTTGAATTCAACATATGCTACATCTCAGATAAACATGGCTAAACATGGCCAAGTAAAGGAGAAAAAGCTCATACTTGTAAATGAATTTGGTTCTGACAATAAATTAAGTGCTAGAACGTGTCCCTTTAGATATATATACAAATTGGAAAATAGTTTTGTTTATGGCTTTTTCATTGAGAAATTTGGGTTCTTAAGTAAATTTTTGCATTTATTTCCTTAATTCTAGGCTGAGCTGGAAATAGAACTTAGCTTTCCAGTTTGTTCTACTTATACCTTTTCCACCATGGTACAAAAGCAAGGGCTTCTTGGAAGATAAGGTTTGTAAATTTTGAAATTTTGGTAGGATTTCAATATAACAGGTTGTTTTTATTCAATGATTTATCTCTGAGACTGTTGTTTTGCTAGATAGGTGTCAAAATATGGTCTTTGTCTTCAATAAATAAACTCATTTGAGGTTCCCTGCTTGCAACTTAGAATTTGAGAAAATTCTTGTGTGTGTATTATATACATATATATATATATATATATATGCAAGGAACAAAACTTGAAGAATCCCATTCATATTTGGTCCAGAGGAAAGGTTAGGGACAAAAGGTAGAATTTTAGAGGATTTTTTCTGAAAGAACAAGGATCTTCTATTCCAATTTTGGAAACCAAATAGGGCTTTTGCTTCTACTTTTAGAGAACAAAAGTTAGCTTTTCAAAATCTCAAAAGTTATTTCTAATAAAAAATGGGAAACTATATTGTCATAATGGACTTACATGTTTCCAAAATAATCTATAATTTAGGAAATGAAATTTATATATAAAAAAAAAGCTAAAAAGAATCCTTAACAAAATTTGCATAAAAAGGGTGAACATAGTACACCAATTTGGCTGTGACCCATCCCAGTAAACTTTTCTCAAGTCTCTTGTCCTTGGTACTCCAACCTACAATGAGCTCTAATAGGACAACACCAAAGGAGTAGACATCTATTTTGTGTGATGCTCTCCCACTCTGCATATTCTAGCACCAAGTATCCAAAGGTCCTAACAGCCCTACTATCTAGAGGCTCATCTGGTGATAAGGTGTCATTGCAATCCAAAACCTCCAACCTAACACATGAATTAAAAGTTAGCAACATGTAAACATAAAATGTTGTGCTCTTATCTTAGATTGTCAAATTTTAAATTTATACTAGTGCTTCGTGATCATGAGCCAATGTAAATCCAATTTACATCATACTTTTGTGTTCAATTTTATTAGATTTATCAAGTATTTTTCACTACTTTGAGCTAAAATAGGATACAAAATGCATAAACTCCTTTAATTTCTTTATTCTCCCTTAATTTGAGTGAAATTAATAATTTTTAATAAAATTGAGCCTTATTAAACATTTTTGTGCTAAATATCATCAAGTTCCTCACTTTGGTAATTTGGGCTTCAACAGGTCAAAATGCAATGTAAAGAGAAAAGTGTCCTAAAGTTTAATCCATCCCAATCCAGTTTAACAAAGTTGCTTGAGGTGATTTTGGGTAAATGCAAGGGAATTTGTTGCTCAAGAATAATAAAGTCAAGTTTTTTGCCTATAGGGTGGAAGCTAGCTCAGTTGAAGGTCAAATCAAGGAATGAGGTTTTGAGACCAAGCTTGAAGCGTTTACAGAGTTCAATGAATGTAGCTAAGAAATTTGCCAAAAAGGGTTTTGGGTTAAGCCAAGCTTTATTGGAGCTTAATTTCAAGGAAATGTTATTTTAGAGGTGCAACTAGAGTTGTAACAGCAGTAGTTCAGAGAAAAATATTCATAAATGGAGCTAGGTGATTCAGATTGGGAAAATTCAAGAAGTTTTGAAATGCCAAGAAAAGGATCTACAACTCTCATATTTTGGCCTCAATCTATTTCAGCCTAGAAGACCCTCGAAAATAAGCCAAAATGGGGCAGCAGTAATAACAGCAGTAGTTTATTGCTTGCTATTGATTTGAAGAAAATGTCATAACTCAGGTTACAAAATTTAGATTGAGATAATTCTTGAGGCATTGGAAAGCTAAGAGAGAAAGCTACAACATTCATGATTGATGAAATAGAAGCTAGAAGCTTGCAGGAGCATAGCGGATTTTAGCAGATGCAGCTTGGAGAAGAAAATTCATATCTTGAGCTAAATATTTTGGATTGGGATGATTCTAGATGTTTAAGAAGCTATGAAATAGCTCTAAAACTTTCATGTTCAAGCTTTGAACAAATTTAAAACATAGAGTTTCTCGAAATTGAGGAATAACTTTAATAGTATTGTAGCAACAATAGCATTTTTACTACTTGCTGCTGTTTTGGATAAAGAATCATAAGTTGGGCTATGAATTTTGGATAGAACTAATTTAAGATGTTTTGGAAACTTATGAGAAAGCTCTACAACTTTCATGTTTTGTCAAAAATTTAATTTAGCACAGAAGGGGCTCAAAATTTAGTAAACAACTGCAGCAGTCAGAACAGTTCTGCAGATTTTCAATAGCAGCATGTTAGAAAAAAAAAATTAATAACTTGAGCTTGAAAATTCAATTGGGTTGATTCAATAGCGTATGAAAGGTAAGGAAGAAACGTTACAACATTTATGTTTAGGTCTTAGTCCAATTTAGCCCAAAAATTGTTGGAAGTTTGAAAAAAAGCAAAACAAACTTGCAGTTTCAGTTGCAGCAAAAAAAATCAGAGTTTGCAGATCCAAGTCCATATGAAAACCCCAAGACTCAATTTGTTGAAATTGACCCAGATCCATCACCCAGCAGCAACTTAGTATCTAATATTATCTTTTATTTTTGGGAGAGTAGGGTTAAGTAAAGAAGAGGATGGCAAGAGAGGAGGAAGCAGGGCAAAAACTGGGGATGAAGGATTGACAGCAAAGAAGGGAGAGACATGAAGAAGAGAATGAGAGAATTAGGAAGTACCAATTGGCATCCTCAAAATTCTTCATAGACTAAGTTTCCCTCTTATTATTGTTCTTCATTTCCCTACTATTTTCTATTTGTTTAGAATCATGGTTGTGTTCTCTACAAATTTTGAACTCATGTATAAGATGTTGAACAACACAATGAGCTAATTCATTTGGCTAGGGGTAATGTAACCGAACTGCTAAGATTTGCTCTAATTCTTGAATCTATGCATTGCTGAAAATCGGGTTTCTATAGATTTTTCTTGTTTAATGTTGTTATGTATGAAATCTAAAAGAAGTCTAAGCTGATTTTAGCTTTTATGTATAGCAGAAATTTTACTTAAATCTGTAGTTGTTCTAGGATTTTTTGAGTTTATATGTAACATGATTTTAATGAGATTCTATTTACAACTTAATGTATTCGCATCAGTGAACATCCGAAAAGAGTAATTGAGATAGTATGTTAATTGTGAGTAAAGTTATTTTTTTTCAATCGTGATTGTTAATTACAATGTTAAGTTACATATAAACATAGTTCCAATTGATTCCAAAGAACATTGTGTGTGAGTTGTATGATGTGTTAAGTAGACCCCAGAGGGCGCTTAATTAAAGGAGATTTCACAAAACATATTGCATTTTGAATTTAATTAAATAAAAACTAACATGAGAATGTTGTTTTTAATTTAGTTGAATTAAAATAGTTAATTGATCCTGAAATATGGACTTATATATATATATATATATAATTGGAATCTCATCAACATAAAAGTTCTAGAAAAATTCTCATAAATTAGATTCATGATAAAGAGCAAGACTAAGTAGTGTAGGTGAAATACCCCAATCAACTCTCCATTAGTTGGATCTCTTCTTAATTAAAGTGTCATTATCTATTTTTCCCTTAGTTAATTTAGTTAATTCAATAGTTTAGTTTGAGTAAATTTCTGAAAACTTTCATAAAAATCTAAAATCCCAACTAATATTGTATAGTTGAATTGAATTTTGAATTTTTTATAAAAAAATCTTCGAGGGAATGATACTCGCTCATCATTATATTACTTGTATGATTAGTGTACTTTCTAGTAGCTCTAGCTCGCATCAGCCAACAAAATATTTCTTGATGTTATATCTCTACGAATTATTTGTTGGTGTGCAGATAACTTAAATCTCTGGATACTACCATTGCAATTTTCATCTTTGCCCCCCAAAGTTAAAGGTTTCTTGTTTACATCATGTCAACAAATGAGTTATATCATGTAAGCTTGTTTGGATTTGTTTTAAAAAATAGTTTTTCGATTTTGGGAGACAGAAACCTCGTTTGATAGTTTGTTTTTGAAATTTTTAAGAGACATTTTTAGGAAATTGGCCCACTTCTAGAAAATACAGAATGTTTTTTTTCGTTGAAAACTTCAAAAGTATGTTCATCCAAAACTAAAAAGATAAAGTTTTTTTTAGAATCACAAAAAAGGAAAACTGAGAATAGGAAGCAGAATAGAAACCTAATAGTCAAACTTGGGGAGTTGTGTGTCCTCACTGCCTATATCCTAAATGGAGGTCTAATGAACCATTGCAAACATAGTCATAAACAAGCATTCTCCAGCTTATTTCTATGCACAACCCCAACAATATGATCACTTTCTTATTTTGATCCCATTCATTTTTTGCAATATTGAATTTGTTCTTAGATCCCATTCATTTTTTGCTCATCGCATTTTTTTGTTAACTATGATACTTTGTTTCACAATTTCACTCTAATAGACAGTGTTGCACTGGGGGCATTATTAATGTAAAGATATGCCATTTTCTTTCATTTTATCTCATAAATATGCCTATTGCTTTCATTCCAGCTCATCGTTCTAGTCATCATATTGAACATAAAATATAGTTGCTTCATGTATACCCTTGTCAAAAATAGTATATTTATTGTATGCATATAACTGTCTAAGCTCTCTATTAAAAATTACACAATTGTTTAACAGTTTGTAAAATTTGGAAATCTCTATACTTTAGAGGAGCTCTGCCTAAATTTCTAAAAAAATTTCTCGCTAACTTAAATAATTTGTCATTCTTAAATAATATATCTTTTTTTTGTCTATAGATTTTTGAAGTAATTGATTTTGATTTTAGATCGTGGCATAAAACTTTGGTGAATTAATTTGGATGTAGTTTTGATAATTTCTTTTCATTTGCCTTTTCTCACATTATAATAAATTAATATTTCTTGGTTTTCTTGCAAACTTCTGGAAAGAATCATTTTGGCTTCGGATAGTAGCATGGCATTTTGACAAACACAAGGACTTCATGAACATTTGTCGTATTCTTTTCAAATACTATTGGCTATGTATTTATTAACATATTATATTTGTCTCTAAGAATTTGAAATATTAAATATCTTTTGTGTTAGGACGTGAAATAATATTTCAGAATGTATTTAAATAGATACTAATTATGAACATCATATATGATGCGCTTGTTAACGTGTAAATAGATTTTAGATATTGAATTTTTACTTTTGAAGATTATATTTACAATGTGGTCTGGAAACCAATTCAGATTTCTCATAAAAAAATATATATCGATTAGTTTGTTAGTACAAAACTTATTGTAACAAAATTCAAATATTTTCATTACAAAATCTTTTCTATTGTAACAAATAATATAGTTACTAATTAAACAGATTCGTCACCATATTATTTGTAACCAAAAACAAAATTTTGTTACAGGAATATATCACGATGGGTTTTTTGGCTCAAAACTTGTTGTAACAAAATTCTAATGTTTTTGTAATAAAAAAAACTAACAGTTTGTAACACAAAAATTAGTTACTAATTATTATAATATGGTAACTAATAATGATTTGTTACTAAACATTTGTAACGAAATCCTAAATTTCGTTGCAATAACATGTTGCGATGGCTTTCCTGCACAAATGGTTTTTATAACAAAAGTTTAAAATTGGCAACACAAAAAGATCAATTACCAATTTTTAAATATTGTAACCAAAGTAGGCTCGTCACAAAAAAAAAGTCAACATTTTGTAACAAAAAAATTAGTTATCAATTTTTTATGTTTGTAACCAAGATAGGTTCGTTACTAAAAATATCAGTAACGATGTAATTATTTTCGTTACAAATACTTATTGCGACGAACAATCTTGCACAAAAACTTTAGTAATGAAATTCAATTTCTCGTCGTTACAATAAGTTATAGTAATGATTATCTAAGCTTATAGTAACTAAAAAAATTCATTACAATACATGCATTTTTTGTAGTGATTCTTTTTAAATTGTACTATAATTAGACTAGGCTTGATTCCAAGTATTGAAGGTATACCTAACTAACTATTCTTGGGTTGATCCTATGGGTTTTTGCTTGAGGATAACACCAAACCTTATTTTAGAGGCATTCGTTTCCATTATTTTGAATGCAGTCGGTTTGCTAGGTGATATTTCAAACTAAGTTTTAAATGCACAACTTTAGTACCTAAACATGCATAACATCATTTCATGTATTTTTCATGCATTACGTGCATTATATTCCTTACATACATATTTTGAGAAAATTAAAACATAAGCAAATAATTTTATTTCTGCTTGTCCACAACCTTAGGAAGGCTTAAAAGAACATTAAAAAATTAAAATACGAGACTTATATGATAGTAAAAGAAAATAGGAAAAAATAAAGTTAGAAATGGAAAACCCTAAGTTATGCAACTTATTTCAAAAATAAAAAATGTAAAAATTTGAATAAATAAAATTATAAAAAAAAATTATTAATGACTCAACCTAATGCAAACCTTGAGTTTAGGGGATTAGAAGAGAATTAGAATAGTTGCCTAGGATTAAAAATGGAATTAGAACTCAAAAATGACAAAAAATGGCATTTTGGCCTTTGCCAAGTTAGGGGAATATAAAAGCCCTCTTGACTCTAGAGAGCTCCATTTGGTTGTGCAAGCTAGAGAAGAAAGGAAGAAAAGAAAGAAAGAAGTAAGAGAGAAGAAGAAGAAAAGGAAAGAAAGGTAAGGAATTTTTTAGAAATTCTAGAAACTTGATTTTTGCATGAAATTTCTTATAGATTTTGATGCTCTCTTCATCTTTATATCATTTTCTTGAAGAAACAAAGAGTTTTGGATTGATTTAATTGCTAAAATCATGCTGGTCGAAATGGTAGAGAGAGAAAAAAACTAAGCTTGTTGATGTTTTTGAAAGTAAACTTGTGAGAATCGTGTTTTGCTTTGGAAATGTTGTGTTTCTATGGAATTATTTTGAGTTTTTGTGCTGTTCACGAGTTTGAAGACAAGGGAGATCGTGTTGGAGTAGAGAAAAGAAGGAAAGAAACAAGAAATTCTAGGAAGATTTAGCTAGAAACTTGAAGTAGAGCAACATGTGGCTGTGCAGAAAATGTTTTGCAAGTATACCTATGGGGGCCAAACCAGCTTAGGCTAGGAAATGATCTATTTTTTACTCAAATTCAAAGCTGATGAGTATATTAGGGAGTGGCTAAGCCAAATCATTTAACATTTGCATGCATTTCATCATGCATCCATGGCATCCTACTCATGTTCCACACACTCTACACTTTTAAGCTTGAGAGAGAAAGCTAAGTCTAGCCCAATTCAATTAGAGCAAAATGAGCATTAATGGGCTATAAAAACGGTGAGTGGTATACTCTCTAACCTTTGTCTCTTCAACTAAAATGTATGTTTAATGATAAGAATGATATGTTATGCAAACTATACATGTATTTTTGTATCAAAACTTGGAAACAAAGTGCCCAT
The DNA here is from genome assembly GCA_911865555.2 of Thlaspi arvense. Taxonomy (NCBI): domain Eukaryota; kingdom Viridiplantae; phylum Streptophyta; class Magnoliopsida; order Brassicales; family Brassicaceae; genus Thlaspi; species Thlaspi arvense. Next base: position 17,246 of record CAJVSB020000196.1, read on the forward strand.
GTCAAAGTTACGCCTATCTTATAATTGACAATTTTGGACCTTTTTCAGTACAATGCTTATAACTTGAACTAAAGTGATTAAATTCGATTGATTCCAAAACTTGTTATTCGCTAACTTGAAGGTCCATAATTTTTATGTTGTGACTCTAGCCTAATTTAGATTAGAGACTACCTAAAATTACCTAGATAGGGGAGCACAAACTTCTGACCAGACTTGAAGGATTCTTATGACAATAAGATGCTTACATAATGCTTATTATATTTACTATTCATCTCTTATCTAATTTTTCTCATCTACCCCCTTATTTATCTTCCCGTAATGATGAATGATAGTTTTCAACCCAAGTTCAGTTTGGTATGTTACATAGGGTGTAAAGAAGGTGTACCAAGCCTAGCATTCCCCCCATTAGGTAGAGTTATCACGTAAAGTATTTTACCACACTATTTTTCATAATCATGTTATTCTTCAAATACATTTCAGAAATACATTTATGAATTCTTTGTCAACGAGTACTAAAATACTTTTTGTTTTGATCATCTCGAGTCATAAAATACAATCAAATCACATTTTTACATAAACAGATCTTCTAAATACTTGTCCTGATTTTTATTTAAAATCTTTGATAAAAACTTCTCATTAGTTTTTGAAATGTTATTTCCATTTGAACAGATAAGAATAAGAATTTGGAAAACATTCTTATTATAGATCAACATATAAAGATATACATAATCGAGAAATTTAATTGAAAATACATGTAAAGAACATGCATTATCACTCACAGTAATGTTAACAAAGAGTCAATGTGAGCTAAATCACAGGTGTGATACAAATTCCCAATAAATACTAATAAATTTCAAGGTCTTATAATCAAAAATGAAACATAAATCTCCAATGTAACTTTCCCAAAAAGTTATTTAATCAAGTAGTATTTTAATTCATCATATCTCTTTATTCTCGAATCAATTTCTCATTCTTTATTTCCTTTAATTTTCTTAATAAATCTCAAAGTCTCTTTAGTACAAAAATTCAATACACACTTAAAGAGGATTTTTGAATTTCTCAAGTTTTTGAAAAATAGTAACCACAATTCAAGCATTTCACATGAAACGGAGTGAAGCTTGATCTAATGATACCAAATAATTGGTTCTTCTTGATTAAAGAAAACTATCAATTGGATTACCATTTTATTCAACACCAAGAGTTGAGATTTGCATTTATAAGCCCTATGTTTATGTGTTGAGTTCATCTCAATGTATTTGAGGGAACACACATGTTAAGGCAACAATAACTTGCTTATCCATTTGTAATTTAATAATACACAGATGGATGGACAATTAGATGTACCCTCAATGTGGAATGCCTACTGTTACTACAATCAACACAACAAAATTTTCCCCTTGATAATTGACTTCAATAAGACGATCTACTATCACAGTAGACCCCTCCCTCTTAGTTAATCCGTTTAATTGAGAACATTTTTCCATTACAATCGATATAGTAACCTCTTTTCTTGGTTAGTCAGCTCAAATGGGAAGGTCTACTGTCATTTCAATTGATGTAGTAACTCTTCCCTTAGCCCAAACCATAGAATGGGAAAAATAACTAAGAAGTGTGGCTCGACTATATGGATGGCTTCTAAAATTACCGAATAGGGGACCCTGCTACTATTGATACTTGCAAAATAGGGATCCCCTTAGCCCAATCAGTACAATAGAAATAATCAAGGATAGGAGACTACTTACTCAACTAAGGTTCTATTTGCTTGGCTAGGTGGTCAACGTTCAATGTTGCAGATAGAGAACACTCCAGTTGTGCTTGTTAGACAGAGGAAAAGACCTTTAAGCCTTAGTCAGCTTCTACCCGTGGTGAATAAGGAAGACAAGCCAACCTGTTTAGTTCCTAGACAGAGATGGAATGAGTAATCAGTGGAATTAGAGAGGGATTGAGAGATAGAGTGCAAAAATAGAGAAAAAATGCTCACTAGTCATGTGTGTGCTATGGTGCAAAGAAGCATATATGCTTTAGATAGGGCATAACCACTCGAAATCATCGGGCAAGGGAGGAATTGCTAGGGAATTTCAAATAGTTAGCAGTTGCGGTACAACGATCAACTCCTCTATTGAAGAAATTCAAAGCAGAACGCTTGATCCAACCAATTTGGAGCTCTCAAGCCACTTTATCCATGGCGGAACATGGGAGAGATTTGATACATATATATATGTAAAAGCAAAGGTGTATAATAATTTTCTTAATTTGGTTTTGGTCCCCTATGTTTTAAATGCTTCACATTTTGGTCCTCCAAGTTGTCGAGTTCTTTATTTAGATCTTTAAAATATTTATTTGTTCTAATTAGACCCTTGAAACTTTTAATTCTTTCAATTAAGGCCCCAATTTTTTAAATTAGGTCATTACATATTTACCTCCTTAAAGAAAATTCGGTTCCTTAAATTTTAAGCGCAACAGTGTGTTGATTCAATAGTTGAGCTTATGCGTGAAATGAATCCTATAGAGGATATTCCTATACCTTGTACCTATTATGAGGTTAGGAAATTGGTGTCAAAGTTGGGGTTGCAAGTTATGAAAATTAATTGTTGTGAGAATGGTTGTATGTTGTATTACAAAGATGATATTAATGAGCTTTCATATAAATTTTATTGGAAACCGAGGTATCGACCATGTGGAGTAGGAAGGGAAAATTACAAAAACATAGCAATAAAGTCAATGCATTACTTGCCACTTATTCCAAGATTATAAATATTGTATGCATCAATGAGTTTTGCACCTCATATAAGATGGCATTATGAAAATAAGCGACCCCATGGTGTTTTGAGTCATCCATCAAATGGCGAAGCATGGAAGCACTTTGATAGAGTATATCCTGACTTTGTAATGGAGTCACAGAATATAAGGCTTAGATTATGCTCACATGGTTTTATTCCATTTAGTCAATCATCTAGATCAAAGTCTTGTTAACCTATAATTGTCACTCCTTATCACCTTACACTAGAAATGTGCATGAGTAAACCTTACATATTTTTGACATGTGTTTTACCTAGTCCAAAAAATCTCAAGAGTTTAATTGATATTTATTTACAGCTTTTGGTGATGAATTGAAGTTGTTGTGACATGTAGGTGTTTTGACATATGATGTTTATATAAAACAAAATTTTATGTTGTGTGCAGCTATATTTGGACAATCAATGATTTTCTTGCATATGAAATATTGTCTAGGTGGATGACTGTAGGTAAATTAACTTGTTCTTATTGTATGGAGAAAACAAAGGTTTTTACTTTAAAGCACAGTGGTAAGATTTCATGGTTTGACTGTCATCGTCAATTTTTGTCGTGTGATCATGTATTTAGGAAGAATAAAAGAGATTTTATAAAGAATAGGATTGAGACTAACAAGCCATCACCTAGATTATCTAGTCACTACAAAAAAAATGCTTGTTAGCCACGGTGAAAACTGTGGCTAAAAAAAGTAGCCACGCTAAACAAAACCGTGGCTAAATAAGGCATCGCTACACAATTAGCCACGGTTTACAATTCATTTGCCACGGTTACAGTAACCGTGGTAACCTTTCTTCACCATGGTTAACTATTGATTTAACCACAGTTATCACTATGGCTAATAATAAAAAAAGAAAAATAAAATATTTAAAAAAAAAGTTAGCCATAGTTATAACCATAGCTAAATTTTTGTTAATAATAAAAAAGAAAAATAAATATGTTAGTTAGCCACGGTTATAATTGTGGCTAAATGTTCTCTAATAATAAAAAAAATAAAATATTAAAAATATATTAGTTGGTCATGGTTATAACCGTGGCTAACTTTTTGCTAATAATAAAAAAATAAAATATCAAAATATTTTAAGTTAGCCACGATTATAACTGTGGCTAAAATTTCACTAATAATAAAAAAATAAAATATTAAAAATATATTTAATTAGCCACGGTTATAACTGCGACTAACTTTTCACTAATAATAAAAAAATAGAATATCGAAAATATTTTAAGTTAGTCACAGTTATAACCGTGGCTAATATGTTATGCTTTTTTTTTAAAAGAGGTCCAATGTTTGTTGTTAATTTTATCATTGCAAAATAAAAATTACCTGCTATAAAAATTATAATAGCAATAATATTACAAAAGATCACAATAAAACAAAATGTTAAATATTTACATGTATATAGTCATTGTATTTACATGCCAAAAATTTGAGAAATCTCATATCTATCACTTGCAAAAGAAAAAGACTTAAACATGTAATATTCATAAGTTTTATAAACCTTTAACAAAAGACATTCTAAACAAATGTGACTAAGAGTAAGAAATATCTTGATGGACACTAAATAATTCACTACCAAATTTATCTTGAAGGAATTTGTGCAAAGTTGCCAATTGTTCTTCAATTTGTGAAAGCCGTGCCTAGGACTCATCATATCCGATCAACTTCTCTTGCAAAGTCTCTACTTACTTCTTCAAGTCTTGAATATATTGATTGTTCACATTATTGCTCGAGCCACCAAAATTCACATAGTTAATAGAATTTCTGGGCAATCCAAAAATATTGGATGTACAACCACCAATGCCTAAACCATGCACACGACCTAAATGCTCAACACCGCACACTTTTCTAATGGCATCATCACAATGAGCCAATACCTTTGATGGAACACCAAAAGTAGAAGCACGTTCTTGATCTTCAAACAAGTGCTCAGATATTTTATCCTATAAATAAAACAAGACAAGTGCTTAGACAAGTAATTTCATGCCAAATTTTCATTTACTAGATTTCTTAAATGAAATATGTGTTTCCACTGCATTCATGCACAAAATGCTTTCTGAGTTCTCATAGCTAGTACAACCAATGCAGAATGCTGTCATGGTTGGCCAAAGCTCTATCCATTACCCAAGCTTTAGTCTAGGTACCCAAACCAAAAGTTACCATAATATTCAAGAAGCCAACTCAGGTTAGTGATGCATCCAACAAATATTCTAGAAAAGGCACGAGAGTTTAAACAAACTTTGTACATTTATACTTAACCCCAAATTGCAAGATTAAATTTAAAACTGAATATTGCAGGAGTTATGGCTTGAATAGCATGCAAATTGTGATAGTGCACATTTATGTCTTTCCACAACTCCTGCAAGGTGGGCAAGTTTTTGAGTACTAGGCCCTATGGTAAAGCCTTAGTGGTGTATTGTTGTTTGGGCCAACTTACACCGAATAACTACATCAGTCCCAAAGCATACTTTCTAAAAGTCTAAGAATCAAGTAAGGAGAGTGGTTCCGTACACATCAAGGCTAAAGTCATTCGTGCTATCTTCCACACACTTTTTTTGGTAATCAATACGGTCAAAATTCTTAACAAAACCCATGTAAGAATGTAGTTCTTGTATGCCCTTAAAACAACCAATCAAATAAATATTTATTTGCTTATTCTCTTATTTATTATTTGTTATCATCCAATGCTTTACTTTTAATTGCATATTTCTTATAATTATTTTTTTAACATGATAAAATTCCAAGAAATATAATAGAGTTGAATGGATATGATTAGATCATCAATGCACATACAAGGCATGCATCAGACCGAAGTGACTCTTATCTAGCAATTATTGTCACCAAAGCCCTCCCAAGGGTCCTCATAGTCTTTCACAAATCTTATTGTAAATAACATAAAAAACAGAGAACAACTAATGCCAGTAGGTTTTGAAACTTCCTGGTTTAGCTGGACTGATACTTGTCTAACGGGGGGTGGGTTTCCTTGTGTACGAATCTGACACAAGAAAAAATGTGACCCAAGAAAAAATGTACCCAAGAAAAAATCTTGCTTGCTATATGCAAAATTCCAAGTGACGGGATCCTTTTTTCTTAAGTACTCTGTACCATGATCAAGTTTAATACAATGCAACCAAAAAATCCAAGAATACAATCATGCCTTGATTGGGCCTTGATCCTATTGATTCAGGTATACACGTGTATATAGAGATTTTGATTTGTCCATCCCATGTGTTCAGTTGTTGTAATAGTCTATAGTTTATAAATTTTGAGGCATCGGATGTCTGTTAATGTTTGGATTCCAAGGTAGATGGTGGTTGATGACATTATCAGAAGGTGCTAGAAATGATAGACTGTGTATGGATTTGAAATGCTAGTGGCTGCCTTTGTACGGAAATTTATATAATTCATCATGGTTGGTAATCAATCTTAAAAAAATGAATCTTCAATGTTTGCAGGAAATTCATCATTCTCAAACAAAGTTCAGCTTTCTTACAGGAGAACACTACTCACAATTCCAGAAACTGGGATGAATATTTGCCCCGTGATTTTAAATGAGTATATTCCTTGTCATGATGTTTCCTATGTGAAAGAATTGCTGCCGAAGTTGGATGTTTCAAGGAGAGAGGAACTAGAGAGGCATTGCCTTCCCCTTGAAAGGCGTCTCTTTTGTTTGGTACCTCCTCCAAATGATTATATGATACCAATAAGATGGCCAACTAGCAGAGACTGTGTGGAGAAGCAATGTGATCACACACGGCTTGCTGAGGTTAAAGGGGGACAAAATTGGGTGCATGAGAAGGTCAATTGTGGTGGTTTCCAGGTGATGGCACTCATTTCAAGCATGGAGTGCCTGAATATATCGAAGGGTACATCTAATTAGCTTGTTCCTTTTTTTATATATACTTGAACATGCATTTTTATTTTATCCAGTATTCTTGGAATTGTAGATCTTAGTTGTGTTAACTACATGTTTACTTCATCAAAGTTCATAGGAACAGAAATTGGTGTGTTTCTAAAACATTGTTGAAATAAGTTACATGTTATTTGGCATTTCTAAAGTGTTTTAGTGACTTGGAAGTCAAATGTTATTAGTTATTTTATTTCCCTCGGTGAATTACCTGATGTCTAAGTATATAAGCAAAGTAAAACCTGCCTGATTAACCAAGAGATCAGAGCTTCCAATCCACTGAGGAGATATGTCTTTGATACTGGTCCTTGAACTTGTCTTATGGATCATATGATAAATCTTCTGCATACAGCTTTTGTTACTTTTATCATTTGTTACTATGCATGTGATTTTTGGTCCCTTTGTGTTTGATGTGGATTATATTGGGGGATAGAAATAAGATAAATTTTTATGAGAAGGGATCTCTGTATGAATATCAGATACAAAGAGTTATAAGATAATGCATTTTGGAGAAGAAATTGCTGAAGTTGTACAAGATAGAATTGTGCACACAATGTTATTTTATTCAAATTTTAATCAATTATTTCTTGAGGTAATTTCTGACATAATTACTTGGTTTTTTCAAGGAAAGGAGACAGCAAAAAATCATGGTGAGAAACCTTCTGAACTCTGAATGAACTCTTTCCAGAAGATATATTCCTTAGACTCAAGAATCTTAACTCTAGTTTTACTACAGATAAATATTAAGTTCATATTCTGAGATTCTGATGACAGCTATCATGGATAGTTCATTATTAGCTTTTAGAAATTAGAGGTCCTTTCTCCTTTGTCCAAGATTCTTGTTTCCCTCCCCCCAAATGGTGATAATCAAGACAAAGTGAACCTTTTAAGGATTCAATGTATCCTTTCAGATCTTAGTTACCAACTTACTATAGCATTTTAGGTCCATTCTAAAATATGGTTACCATAGTATTCTAGGAAAGTTTCAAATATGTAATTGAAGATGCATATTTCTTTGGTTTCCCATTTTGAAACATTGGTTGCATTATAGTTTTATATTCTGACACCAATTTTGGAAGAATTAACAGCAGAGCATCCTTTCAGCATGCATATGACAAAATCAAAAGATGATGTTTACAAGCTTGGGTCCATACTACTTGATGCAAAAATATAAATATCTAACAAAATTGACTAAATACAATTGATTCCATATTATATTCAACCTTAAGTCTTGCATGAGAGTAAAAAGCATAAATGCAAATAAACATTAAGTCTTGCAACTTGTATTTTATGCAAATCATAATAAGAAATAAAACTATGTTATATATACTTATAGCCAAAACCTTGCCTTCTTCATTCACATAGTTTCCATCCTTTCACAGCAAAGTTGACAAAATGATCTCACTTCGACATACAGGCCTACCCAATTTATGCTCCTAACACCATTGATAAATGTAAGAATAACAAGTATTACATGCAACAGACATAATATAATACAAAAATTTCTTAGATCTAAACCAACTCAAAGTAACTTACCATTTCACGACCTCTCATTGCATTGTTTTTGCTACCACCAGCATGGGTGACTTTAAGCTTCTTACGAGTTATTGTGTTTTGTAAACTTACCGCCTATAAGTTTGAAAGATCATAGCCATTTTATACCAAGTTTTCTTAGAAACTAACAAAGTAAAATAATTCCTAAAAGAATGATTACCTTCATCTTTTCATCCTTATAGTGAGGCACAAAAGCAGTCCAATCAACACTATCTACCTCCGAAGGAGGATTAGCAAGGAACTCCTTATTTTTATTAGGGTAGAAGTACCTGCATTTTAACTTGTATTTGTGGGCCTTCCATCTTTCACCAAAGGTACTCATAGCCCATTTGATGCCAACAGCATAATCAAACTCAAAATGTTCCTTCAAATATTTGAATTCAATTCATAGTAAGTCTTTAGTAACAACAGAGATATTATAAAATATTAAAGTAATTTGAAATTTAGATTGTTACCTCAATAGAATTCCATTGTTGGATCCTTTTTTCAATTGGCATCCAGTGCCATTTTTCAACTGATATAGGACACGTTGTTGAGTTTTGAGCAAGTTTACCAAGAAACCTCACAAGTAGGTTTGATCCATTGTCATTGTCTTGTCCTTTACCACTGATTTCTACAACAACTTTTTCAGTTTTTTCCAAATGCCAAACCTGATTTGCTTGCATTTTACAAGTTGTAATTTCTTGTGTACACGTATCTACCATTATGCACACAAAGTAGAGTTTAAATATATTTTCTAATGCGACAACACATAATACTATATTAATCATATGCTTCCCTATTATGACAAGTGTGAAACTAAACAAACAGAAAGAAAGAAAAAGGACATACCAACTTCATATCCAATTGTGGCCCTTTAGGTAGATCACAATGGTTGTTAAGGCTAATTAAAAGCTAAGTTCTAGACTTTTTGATTCATATGAGATTAATAGAAGGGTTAAGACAGTTGCCTATCAAGTACTAAGCGTGTGAATTGGGCTATACATACAGTACCAAGTACTAAGTAGTGCTATACATATAGATACATAAAAAGAGAAAAACAAGTACTAAGCGTGTGAATTGGGCTATACATACAGTACCAAGTACTAAGTAGTGCTATACATATAGATACATAAAAAGAGAAAAACAGGTTTTGATTGATATGTAGGCAGGCACATTTGAAATATTAAAGAAACTCACTATTTCAAGAAGAGAAATGTTACATATATTAATTATACTTAGCTCTTACCTCTAATCTTAACAATTAGAGGATCCTCTCTCTATTGTGATTGAGTCTCATTTGAACTTGATGAAAAGTCTAAGTTGCTACTACTTGACGAAGGAGGTGTGATATTGACTGTAGGTTGGGGATTAAGCTGAATGTCAATATTTTGTTGCTGCAAATCTTGATTTGTATCATTGCTGCCACGTTGTTGTCCTTGTAGCTTTTCTAACATTGCTTGCCCTGAATTTTTATCCTGTCTCCTCATATTGAATCAAATGGCTACACAATTTGCTAGCACAAACAAATAAAACATGGAACCAAAATAAATACCACATAATGCATAAAAAGAACAAATCGAGATATAGGTCAAGCAATGCATCTAAAATCTCAATTTAAGAAGTACAAAATGAGCTACATTTCAAATTACAAAATACATAACAAAAATTAATAAACTAGTCTAACATTCTTTCATCATTGTCATCACTACAATTATTATGATCTTCATCATAATTTGGTTCATCTTGTCCTTTTTCTTGATCGTTGACACCATCCCTCAGTAAATGTAATTCTTTAATATTCTTCAAATATTGCTCACAAAAAGGTATGTCCTACATTGATGGCTCTTCTGAATCCATTACATTCACACCTCCCATATCATACAAGTCCCTAGGCTTCATATGACAAACAAAACACCAGCCTTGATCAATTGGATCATCAACATAATATACTATCTAGCCTCAGTTGCAAAGATGAATGGTTCATTTGTTTCATTTACACCAGTGTGTATCAAGCGGGAAAAATTTACACTTGTTATCCCAAATTGATCCTTCTTGATTCCCTTGTTAGGTATAGTATCTACTCAAACACATTTAAAAAGCACAACTTTTAATTTACCATAATAATCTAATTCAATGATGTCAACAATCTCCCATAGTACATATCATCACTTGATCTTTCAATGAGTTTCTTACCACCAAAAAATCTCTTAGTAATCACGGACATAACAACACCACTATTCTGTGTTCTCATTCCTTGCTCCCTCTTCTCAGTATGAAACTTAAATCCATGTATATTGTACCCATCAACTTTTCTTGCAATATTATTTGGCCCTTGTGCAAGCCATTCAATTTCAGGTGTAATATCTGGATCATCCTTTCTTCTGACATATTAAAATCAATTAGAACAAATTATATACACTAATCAGCCTTTGAGAACCAAAAAAAAAAATGTAGAATGAAATATGCATTTGCTTACATAATCTCTAAACCATTCATGAAAATGTTTGTGCATGTATTGTTCCGCAGCTTCTGAGGGGTTTTTTATGCCATGATGCATCCTAGTGTTAGCCTCAAGGTTTTATATTTATTTTGATAATAACAAAACAAATTAAAAATTATTATATATATTTATATAATGGATTATATAAATAATTTAATAATATTAAGTTTATTGTTTAACTACATACATTACTTGTACTAGATTGTGAAACTGTCAAATTAGACATGTGTGTAGTAAATTAATTATATCTTACTATAGAAAAGTCAAAAAAATTATAAAGTCAATTTTATATAAAACTACACTCAAATATCTTTATTTTGATATATAATTCATCATATATATTATTTTGTATTAAAGTAGTTCATTATATCAATCTCATATATTATTTTCTGAAAAAGTCATTTTTGAAATCTGCACAATATTTGTTTTAATTAGTAAAATATAACTTATAATGTTAATAAAATTCTGAATTAATTTTATTTATAAAGTAAACGTGCTGAGCTTTTAATGCATATATTACATGTACATTTTATACTTATAGATTGTCAGATATAACTTTTCAAAATGGGTCTTTCTGCTGAGTTGCACTGTCAGCAGACAAAATAAGTATACTACAGTATTTTTATCATATCTCAAAATATAAAAGTCAAATTTGCATGAATCTAATTTTGAATGAGTAGACATTATAAGCTTTTCAATAATATATAATTTGTTATTTTTGAATACAAATTCGAATTTCTAGACAATTTTGAACTTGGTCAACAACTTTTGACAAAAACAATTTTACAGTTTGACATATTGACGAACTTTTGATCATTTCTCTCAAACAGCGCACTATAATTTAATGATTCTTTTTTCATTTGAAAATAGACTCACTAAGGAGTATCCAAGAAGTTTTTAAGATTTTTTGAATGTTCAGAGCCATTTTATTTGAATTTTTGAAATGAGTCAATATGCAGTTACTGTTGAGAAATGATTTTGTCTTCCATAAAGGCCAACATCTCCTTGGTGTTTTTGCCTATAAAAGGAGCATAGATTGAAAGGAGAAATACACAACAACAAGCTCTCAAAGCCTCTTCAATCTCTCTCTAATTCTATGTGCTATATTGTTTATTACTAGATCAAAGAGTGCATAGAGGAAATTGTTTTATTCTTGAGAGTGCCTCTTTGAAGTGAGATCATTATGTACATGAGTCGTAGCTAATCCTACTTAAGAGGAATTGCTACATTTCTACTTCATCTTCATTTCCATTTGTATTGGTGTTTGAAACTCACCAAATCAAAGGTTTTGTAATCGGGATTACTTGCCTCCGCCAAGTGCAAGGGATTTTATTTGTATTCGAGATTTCTTGCCTCCGTCAAATGCAAGAGACTTAGTAGAACCTCGATTAGTTGGAGCTCGAGGAGTGGACATAGACTTTGGTAGCAAGTCGAACCACTATAAAAGAGTTTGCATCTCTTATCCCTACTCTCTTTACTTTACTTAAAACTGTTTTATATTTATTATTGGGTGAATTGTATTAGTTTATTTGATTCAATATTTTTATTGTTTTTAATTTCTTCACACACTTAGCTTCTGTGATAAAAACCCAATTCACCCTCCTCTTGGTTGCCTTTCGGGACAGCAATTGGCATCAGAGCAAGGCTCTACATATTGGCCTTAAAAAGTCTTTAGGGTAAGATCATACATTATGAAAACTATTGGTACACATGAGGTTATGGAAGGTCAATCAATTTCTAGACCACTTTTCTTTAATGGTAGTGATTATGGTTATTGAAAAATTAGAATGACCATTTATCTTTAACAAATGGATTATGTGATTTGACATATTATTGAAGAAGGATATAAATCTCCCATGATAGTTAAAGAGAATGAACTTATTATTAAAGAGAAGAAAGATTGGGATCAAAATGTTAAAAGAAATTTTACGACTAATGCAAAAGTAATGAATACATTATTTTGTGTTCTAGATAGAAATGAATTTAATAGAGTCTCTACATGTAAAACGGCACAAAATATTTGGAGAACTTTTGAAATAACACATGAAGGTACAAGTAGAGTTAAGGACATAAAACTCAATATGCTTAAACATGAGTATGAACTCTTTATGATGAAACCAAATAAATCTATAAAAGAAATGTATACTTGATTTACGGACATTATTAATGGTATGATTTCTCTGGTGAAAATTTTAATAATGAAATTCTTGTCAAGAAAATCTTAGGATACTTCCCAAGAGTTGGGCGCCAAAGGTGACCGCCATACAAGAGGCAAAAGCTCTCTTCAAAGTGTTAATTAAAGAGCTTCTAGGGTCACTAATAACCTATGAAATGACTCAAAGAAATGAAGAGGAGGAAGAACCAAAAAGAGGAAAGAGTATTGCTCTAAAGTCTACCATGAAAGAAAACTCCAATGATAGTGAAGTAGAAAGTGATGATGAAATTGCATATATTGCAAAAAGAGTCACTAAACTACTCAAAAAGAAGAAATTTGAAAGGAGACAAAGGAGAGGTGATCAAAAAGAAAATCTTTCCAAGAAAGATATTGTATGCTATGAATGCAAGAAACGTGGGCACATAAACCGGATTGTCCACTTCTAAAGAAAAAGAAGAAGAAGGAAAAAGAAGCCATGAAAGCCACCACTTGGGATCTAAGTGATGAAAGTGATTCGGTGGATTAATCAAGTGGAAGTGACATTGTTAACTTATGTCTCATGGCTACTAGAGAAAGTGATAATAAGGTAAGTTCATCTTCTTCTACTTCTAGCACATCAAATTTATCTTATGATGAGTTATTGTATGCATGTGATGAACTACAAAATGAATTAGCAAATCTTGGAAAGAAATATAGAGATTTGAAAAAGAAGTTTTCAAATATTTCTAATAAAAATGTTAGTTTGAAAAATGAAAATGATAATTTGAAAACTCAACTTATTTCTATATCTAAGAATGAAACAAATGATATATTAAGAAAAAGAGTTGAAGAGCTTACAAATGCTTTATCTAAATTTACTCAATGAAAGGAAAATTTAGATAAATTACTTGCTACTCAAAGATATGGTTTTAATAAAACCGGATTAGGCTACAAGGCTTGTCAACAACAAAAGTTTTATAAAAATTATTTTGTAAAAAGTTCTCATCAAGGTAGTCCATTTATTACATGTTATTATTGTGGTAGAAAAGGACATTATGCATGTGATTATTCATTAAAAAGAAAATTGTTAGTTGGACCTAAAAATATTTTAGTTCCAAATGATTATAAATGAAAAGGAAAATATAACATTGCATCTATTTAGGTTCCTAAGGGAATATATGCTAACATTGTTGGATCCAAGAAAGTTTAGGTACCAAAAATCAAAACCTAATTTATTTTTGTAGGAGATTTGTATGAAGAGCACCACAAGGAAGAATAAATGGTTTTTGGATAGTGGATGCTCAAGACATATGATGGAAGATTACACAAAGTTTAATTCTATTTCGAAAATAGATGGAGGGTATGTGACTTTTGGAGACAATGCAAAAGACAAGATTATTGGCATTGGAGAAATTGATAACCCTAACTCCGTCATTATTGATAATGTTTTGTTTGTTGATGGTTTAAAACATAATTTGCTTAGTATTAGTCAATTATGTGATAAAGGTTACAAAATTATTTTTCAAGATAATGTATGTAAAGTTTTTAATAAGAATAATACTCTAGTATTTGTTGCCTTAAGAGATGAAAATGTATATACTATTGATTTTGATAATTTGGTTAAACAAAATGTGAAATGGTTGAGTGCATTATATGATGATTCTTGGCTATGGCATAGAATGTTAGGTCATTGTAGTATGGATATAATTTCTAAATTTTAAAAGAAAACAATTACTCATTGACCTATCTAAACTCAAATTTGATAAAGATAAAATTTGTACTCCTTGTCAATTGGGAAAATAAAGAAAAACTTATTTTAAATCTATAAATATAGTTTCTACATCTAGACCTTTACAATTCTTACATTTAGATTTATTTGGTTCTTCTCAAATTGCTAGTCTTTGTGGAAAACTATATGCTTTTGTTATTGTTGATGACTTTTCAAGATTTACTTGGGTATTATTTTTGACTCACAAAAATGAAGCATGTTCTCAATTTTTAAAATTTTGTAAAAGAGTTCAAATTGAGAAAGGTTATATGATTTCAAAAATTAGGAGTGATCATGGTGGGGAATTTGAAAATAATGAATTTGAAAATCTTTGTAATACTCATGGATATGAGCATAATTTTTCTACACCTAGAACCCCACAACAAAATTGAGTTGTTGAAAGGAAAAATAGAACTTTACAAGAAATGGCTCGAACTATGCTAAATGAATACAAGCTACCTAAACATTTTTTGGCCGAAACAGTTAATACAGCTTGTTATATTTTAAATTGAATTCTTATTAAACCAATTCTTAAGAAAACTTCTTTTGAACTTTGGTTTGATAGAAAACCTAAGATTGGTTATTTTAAAGTGTTTGGATGTATATGTTTTATTTTAAATACTAAAGATAATCTTAGTAAATTTGATGCAAAATCGGATGAAATTATATTTTTAGGTTATTCTATTACTAGTAAGATTTATAGAGTTTTTAATAAAAGAACTAATGTAGTTGAAGAATCTATGCATGTTACATTTGATGAAATTGATCCATTTTTGCAAAAAGTTATATATGATGATGTTGATGATGATTTAGTTAATTTAAATATTAATGATAAGGAAAAGAAATTGAAAATCCCCCAGTGTAGAAAACTTTGATGAAACTCTACATAGTGATTTGTCAAAAGTTTGGAAGTATAAATCTAGTCAACCTAAGGAATAAATTATTGGTGATCGTAGTGATTGTAGAAAGACTAGAAATCAGTTGAAAAATATTTGTGAACACTTGTCTTTTATTTCTCAAATTGTGCCCAAAACTATTAATGATGCTATTAATGATAAAAATTGGGTTTTAGTTATGCAAGAAGAATTAAATCAATTTGAAAGAAATAAAGTTTGGGAATTAGTGCTTAGACCTAGTGATCACACGGTTATTGGAACCAAATGGGTGTTTAGAAATAAACTTGATGAATCCGGTAATATAATTAGAAATAAGGTAAGACTTGTAGCTCAAGGTTTCAATCAAGAAGAAGGAATAGATTATGGAAAGACTTTTGCTCCCGTAGCTAGACTTGAAGTTATTAGAATATTACTTGCATTTGCATCTCATATGAATTTCAAACTATTTCAAATGGATGTTAAAAGTGCTTTTCTAAATGGTTTTATTGTTGAAGAGGTTTATGTTGAACAACCACCGAGTTTTGAAAATGAGAAAAATGTAGATCTTGTTTGCAAACTTTCAAAAGTTTTATATGATTTAAAACAAGCTCCTAGATCATGGTATGAAAGGCTTTCAAAATTTTTTATTAAAAAATAGATTTTCAATGGTAAAAGTGGATAAACACTCTTTTCATAAGGAAAGAAAATAATGATTTACTTATTGTTCAAATTTATGTAGATGATATTATCTTTGGAGCTACTAATGAATCTTTATGTGAAAAATTTGCTTCATCTATGCAAAATGAATTTGAAATGAGCATGATGGATGAGTTAAATTTCTTTCTTGGTTTTCAAATAAAACAACTCAAAAAAATGATTGTGATAAATCAAGTTAAGTACACTAAAGAGTTACTAAAAAGATTTGAGATGGATAATTCTAAGATCATGAGAACTCCTATGAGTACCTCAGTCAAACTTGATGAAGACATTAATGGAAAACCTATAGATATCAAGCTATATGAGGTATGATTGGTAGTTTATTGTACTTAACTGCTAGCCGTCCCGATATCATGTTTAGCGTTTGTTTGTGTGCTAGATTTCAAGCAAATCCAAAAGAATCCCATTTGCATGCCGTCAAAAGAATTCTTAAATATCTTAAAGGAACTATAAATGTAGGATTATTTTATCCTAGAGGAATCTCTTTTGAACTTACTAGTTATTCGGATGCAGATTTTGGAGGATGTAAATTAGATAGAAAAAGTACTAGTAGAACTTGTCATTTTCTTGAAAAATCTTTAGTTTCTTGGGCTAATAAGAAACAAAATTCAGTTGTATTATATATAGTCGAAGAAGAATATGTAGCTGCGGAAAATTGTTGTGCACAAATTTTATGGAAGAAACACACCTTACTAGATTTTGAATTTAAATATGAATACATTCATATTAAGTGTGATAATACTAGTGCCATCCATATTTCTAAGAATCCTATTCAACACTCAAGAACAAAACACATTGATATTAGACATCACTTCTTGAGAGATCATGTTCAAAAAGGTGGCATAACACTAAAATTTGTGAATACCGAATATCAACTAGCGGATATTTTTACAAAACCCCTTAATGAAGAAAGATTTTGTTTTATTAAAAGAGAACTTGGTCTTATAGACTCAAGTATATTGCTAATATTATTTGCATCAATTCATTTTTGAAAGAGAAAAATCTCTAAATATTTTCATGCATATATTAAGGGGGAGCTTATATAGTTTATCTTTTTGATGATGTCAAAAATGGGGAGAAATTACATGATATGTGTTTAATGAATTTCTTGTATTACATATTTGTTTTGTAATCACCAAAAAGGGGGAGATTGTTAGCCTCAAGATTTCATATTTATTTTGATAATGACAAAACAAATTAAAATTATTATATATATATTTATATAATGAATAATATGGACAATTTATAATATTAAATTTATTGTTTAACTACATACATTACTTATACTAGATTGTAAAACTGTTAAATTAGACATGTGTATAGTAAATTAATTATATCTTACTATAAAAAAGTCAAAATAATTATAAAGTCAATTTTATATGAAACTACACTCAAATATCTTTATTTTGATATATAATTCATCATATATATTATTTTGTATTAAAGCAGTTTATTATATCAATCTCATATATTATATTTTGAAAAAGTTATTTTGAAATCTGCACAGTATTTGTTTTAATTAGTAAAATATAACTTATAATATAAATAAAATTCTAAATTAATTTTATTTGTAAAGTAGACGTGCTGAACTTTAAATGCATATATTACATGTACATTTTATACTTATAGATTGTCAGATATAATTTTTCAAATTGGGCCTTTCCACTGAGTTGTACTGTCAGTAGACAAAATAAGTATACTACAGTATTTTTATCATATCCCAGAATATAAAAGTCAAATTTGCACGAATCTAATTTTTAATGAAAGTAAACATTATAAGCTTTTCAACAATATATAATTTGTTATTTTTGAATATAAATTCTAATTTCTAGACAATTTTGAACTTGGCCAATAACTTTTGACAAAAGCAATTATACAGTCATACATATTGATGAACTTTTGATCATTTCTCTCAAACGGCGCACTATAATTCAATGATTCTTTTTGCATTTGAAAACAGACTCACTGAGGAGTATCTAAGAAATTTTTAAGATTTTTTGAACGTTCGGAGCCATTTTATTTGAATTTTTGAAATGAGCCAATATGTAGTTACTATTGAGAAATGATTTTGTCTTCCACAAAGGCTAACGTCTCCTTGGTGTTTTTGCTTATAAAAGGAGCACAGATTGAAGGGAGAAACACACAACAACAAGCTCTCAAAGCCTCTTCAATCTCTCTCTAATTCTTTGTACTATATTGTTTATTACTAGATCGAAAAGTGCATAGAGGAAATTGTTTTATTCTGGAGAGTGCCTCTTTGAAGTAAGATCATTTTGTACATGAGTGGTAGCTAATCCTACTTAAGAGGAATTGCTACATTTCTACTTCATCTTCATTTCTATTTGTATTAGTGTTTGAAACTCATCGAATCAAAGACTTTGTAATCAAGATTACTTGCCTCTGCCAAGTGCAAGGGACTTTGTTTGTATTCTGGATTTCTTGCCTCCGTCAAGTGCAAGAGACTTAGTGGAACCTCGACTAGTTGGAGCTTGAGGAGTGGACGTAGACTTGGTTAGCAAGTCAAACCACTATAAAAGAGTTTGCATCTCTTATCTCTACTCTCTTTACTTTACTTGAAATTATTTTATATTTATTATTGAGTGAATTGTATTAGTTTATTTGATTCAATATTTTTATTGTTTTTAATTTTTTTCACACACTTAGCTTTCACGATGAAAACCTAATTCACCCCCCTCTTGGGTTGCCTTTTGGGATAACACCTAGTGACCTCAATTTTACACTTCTTGAAAGAACAAATCCTGCTTATAGATGATGTATTAAAATAGATGATAATAAATGAATAGGGTATGAATAAGAACATGTAACTTACTCACGAAACCCGTCAATTAGTTCATAATTCGTTAACACATAACAGTGTGCCTGTATTTTCTCCAAGGGTGGCAAAGAAAAAATCTTGGCAGCCCCAACAACCCTACCCAATGTTGGAAATAAATTTGATAAAACAACAGATTCACTACTAAAATCAACTTCATTGTTATCATCTTTGCGTCCTAGCCAATTAAACCTTGTTTCAATGTTACCATCCTCCAAATATCTAGAACAGAATGTAAGACATTCCTCAATAATATATCCTTCAACTATACAACCTTCTGGTGCAGCCTTGTTATGAACATGTGATTTTAAATGACCTAGGGTCCTAACAGTAAAGGGAAATAAATCATATGAGAGTGAAATCTATAACATATGTAATCAATTAATCATATATAATAAAATGAAGGTTATACCTTTCAACTAGATACATCCATCTATAATGTACTAGACCGGCAATCATTACTTCCTCTCCAAGGTGGATGACCAAATGAACCATAATTGTGAAAAAGGATGGAGGAAATATCATTTCCATATGGCAAAGGGTCAAAGCAATTCGCTATTAAAGCTTCTCTAAATATTTAACATCTAAAACTTTGCATGATACTTCTCTAAAGTAGTTACATAACTCAATCAACACTGAAGTAACTTCTTTAGGTAGAGATCTTCTAAAGGTAATTGGTAGAATATGCTCCATCAAAATATGTGAATCATGGCTTTTTAGACCAAGATCTTCCGTTTCTCAAGATCAATACACCTAGAAATTTTTGATGAGTAACCATCTGGAAAAACCACACTTTTAAGAACTTTAAGGAAAATATCTTTCTCCAGATTTTTCATTTTAAAGCATGCAGGAGAAAACTTGCAACAATTAGGATATGGATGAAGTTCTTTTCTAATTCCCATGGCCTGTAAGTCTTTACGGGCTTGAAAATTATCTTTTGTTCTATTTTTGTCATCAAGCACTGTGAACAATCTATTGTCACAAACATTTTTTCTCTATATGCATCATATCAAGACAATGGCGAATAAGATTATGCTCCCAATAAGGTAAATCCCAAAAAACACTCTTTTTCTTCCATTGTTGTAGGCCATCCTCACTTGTATTGTCATCACGAGGCCTTTTGCCGCTTTCCTCAATTTGTCTTAAGAGGATTGAGTCAAATGGTGGGATAGGTATAGGTCTTAACCCCATAGAAGCATCAAAGGATTGCTGATTGTGCCTGTGCTTATGATCAAGTGGTAAAAATCGACGATGTCCCATGAAACAATTTTTCCTACCAAATTTTAGCCTTTTAGATTCTGTATCAAAATTACATGCTGGGCAAGCAAGCAATGTATGTGTATTCCATCTAGAAAGGTTGTCAAGACCTGGAAAGTCACTAATAGTACAAAACAAGGTAGCACGAATTCGAAACATTTCATTAGTAGAGGAATCATAAGCATCTGCCACATTCCACAATTCTTTTAACTCTGCAACAAGGGGTTGCAAGTAAACATCAATACTATTGCCAAGCATCTTAGGACCAGGGATTATCATCGACATGACAAGAGAAGGTTGTTTCATACACCACCACGAAAGATAGTTATAAATATACAACATCATAGGCCAAATACTATTATTGGAACTTGAAGTTTCAAATGGATTGAAACCATTTGTAGCTAAAGCAAGTCGTACATTACGAGACTCTAAAGCAAAGTCTGGATACAATAAATTAAACTCCTTTCATGCTTTACTATCTCTAGGATGTCTTACTAACCCATCTAGGTTAGCCTCCATGGCATGCCATTTTAGGAGCTTTGTAGTTATAGAACACATGTACAACTTTCGCATTCTAGGTATAAGTGGAAAGTACCGCAACACTTCCGCTGCTTGTGGTTTTATTTTCTTTTGTCCATCCATCAAATTATTTGCACCACCATTATTTTCATTTGGTTTCCACCTAGATGTATTACATTTCTTGCATTTTTCCCTTGTCTCATCCTCTGGTCCCCAATATAACATACAATTGTTTGGACATGCATGAATCTTATCATAACTTAGACCTAATCTTCTAATCATCTTTTTTGCCTCATAGAAAGATATTGGTGGTTTAGCACACTCAAAAGCATCATTTAAAAGGTCAATGATCATTGAAAATGTTTTATCAATTGCACCACATAAGACTTTTACATGATACAAATGAACAGTGAATGACAATTTGTTGTATTTTGTACAACTAGGATAAAGTTCTTGATTCCCATCTCTTAGCAACTCTTTAATTTTTTCTAGCTCCTCACTGCTTACATTTTTTGTACACCTATTGTGGTCACATTTAGGTACATTTGATGGATTAGGATTTTGAGACCCATGATCTTCAAAGACACCAAAAACATCATTTAACATATCTTGCATTGGATATTGTCCAATTAGTTCTTCTTAAACTTGGACTACAGATTCTTTATTGGATTAAACATACTTTTCACGATGCATATACCAAACTATATACTTTTTTTGGAAAGCCCTTTTGAAGTAGATGACTAAAAACTTCAGCTTTATTGCCCATGCGATGAAATCAACAAGTAATGCAAGGACACACTATTTGTCCATTTATAGATCCATTTGAAAAGGCAAAGTCCAAAAATCAAATTACTCCATCTAAGAATTCATTTGATCTAATTGGTTTCCTAATCCAACTCTTGTCAATCATAATTGGATGAATTTGTTTTCAAATTCAAATCAAATTGTTAAAGCATTTGAGATAACAATTTATATAGGCTAAGGATGTGTGTTTGTGTGTGTGCGCCCGCATATAATTGGCAACATAATGCAACATAATTCATAGTTAAGATTTTCCAAAAAGTATAGTTTTAAACATGTTTTGGATTATTAATATAAGAAGGGAGTTTTAGGCCATAGCATAATTCTTAGTTAAACATTTTCAAAAAGCACAGTTACATATATGTTTTAGTTCATTAAATGGCTTGTTTGATATAAAGAGAGTGTATATATAAAGTGGGTTTAGATTTGTGGCAGGTGTTCTTTTCATTGCTTATATGAAGCATGTATTTGTTAATCAAGTTGTATTAAGTTATTAGAATCAGATTTTGTGGTCAATCATGAGTCTGCAGTTTGGGAGTGGTGGCAAGCTACTTAGGGCATTAGAATAAGATTTCTTTTATATTCTGATACTTTCTGTCTAACTCCTATTGGTGTAATGATGTATTTAGTGTGTATTTATTTTTTATTTCATCCTATCATTTAGGGGATTATCCCTGATATGTTTGATCTCATGGTTGCTATTACTATTCTAGGTCTTTTATACCTACAATGTTGCATTTTATCAACATTGATCTATGTATAAATTAGAAAAATGCTTTATTTATAGTTGCTTCCTTTTAGAACTTCATTTCTTCTACTTGATATTAGAATGGAGCTTTTAGGCCATATATGATTGACATTTCTAAGGAGCCTAAGAATATATTTTTTGCTCAGAAAAATAGCTTGACATTTTGTTCTCTTTCTAAATAAAAGTTTAGGCAATCAAAGAAAAATAGAAATATATGAAATGGAGCACTCACCTCAGAATCCCAAATATAAATCACAGCATCTTCACCTGCACTTATGACAATCTTGTTCAAAGGTCCCCAAACAGCTCTATTTATTCTTCCCTAAGGGCCCTTAAGTGTAAGCACGGACTCACCACTCTCTGGAAATGACATCATCAATAATTTTAAAAATCTGAAATAATGTTGGCTCCAAAGAACAAATAACTACAAAAAGGCAAATTATTTCAAACACATACATCTAAAGAATCACATTCTTAAAACATTTACAAAGACAGATAGAGTAGTCATTGGTGAACAGCATGCTGATGCACATTGACAGGATCAAAAGCAAAGGATTACACATACAATAGTCAGTTAGCATTCTCCTTGTTTACCATTATTCCCTAGAGTTATGATTTTAAAAATACAAAATTAAATGTCCCACTCCTTTATCTAGATAATGAGCCTCTTAAACCAACCACAACACTTCTCCAATGCAGTGCTTTAACACTTCTCCAATATATTCTCCTTAATATATTTTGTCCTTACCTTTGTAGGCATTAGTTGATCCTTACTTTAATGGTTTGGCAAATGTTGATCATGAGCCATCGACTCAACCCATATCAAAACTTGAATTTGAGTTTGAGAGGAGAAAACTAACTAAAGATGATGTTAAAGAGTTGATTTATCGAGAGGTATGGTCTTACTAAGTGGTGATCATTGCCTTGATAAATGTGGGATTCTGCGCAATTATTAAACTTGACTTGAGTCTTACATGCTGTGGACAGATTTTAGAGTATCATCTGCAGATGCTTCAGGAGCATATCCGAGGTGGAGATCAGACTAGCTTTATGTACCTAAGGTTAGGAGCTTATTCATGTTATTCAACAAAATACTTAAGCCTACTTTATAA
Source organism: Thlaspi arvense (assembly GCA_911865555.2). NCBI lineage: Eukaryota > Viridiplantae > Streptophyta > Magnoliopsida > Brassicales > Brassicaceae > Thlaspi > Thlaspi arvense. The sequence continues at coordinate 40,741 of CAJVSB020000196.1, forward strand.
TAAGTTAATAGGATCTAAAATTAATTTCCTTCCAAACCTAGATACTCAACATAAACAAAAGTGCAGCAAATAATTTCCTACTTGAAAAATTGCATCTATTCACAAGTACAAATAAAGAAGTGGCATCTATATAGTGATACAATGAACATACATGGTCAAGAAGTGGAGACATAGCAACTGCATTGATTGGTCATTCTGTCACGTAAGTTTTGGTTAGTGTCAATGATCTGGTGTCCCAAAGCTGACAAATCAAGCATTGAACCATGTACAGTAGAAGTGATCTTTTGGACATCATCTGAAAAAAAAAAAAAAAAAAAAAAAAAAAAAAAAAAAAACAAAAGCATCATCTTCCTCAGAAATCACTCAGCCGACCCTCTTTCTTCTCAACAGAAACATGTTCCAAACATACACAGAAGTACAAGAGCATTCACAAAACTACCCACAAGCATAGTAGCAAGAACTCCAAATATGAATTCCCTGAAAGAAATGTTACTTTGGATCACAATAACCAAGTATTGGAGTTACCTATTGGAATAGAAGAACCAAAATTTGCATCCAAACAGAAAGCTAGGAAAGAAATGATGAGACAAGACATTGTTCTGTTACAAATTCATAATACAAACTGTCAGAATGACTTGACCAGTTTCACTAGGGATAAAGCACATGAACATGAAGTAGAAGTAGATTGAACATGTACAGGTAAGAAATTTGCCAAGTATTAGAACATATCAACTCTTTCTACAAGACCTTTACAGCTGTGGTTTAACAGAGATGAAGTCCTAGGATTGATTAGATTAATGATAGTATATGCTTTGGTGGAGTTGTACCTCTGAAGATGAACATGAGCATGGCCCCAAAGGGAGGCACTGCAAACCTATCAATTGAAAGAAAACAAACTTTTGAAAAAGGGTCAACATCTAGAAGGGTATAAGCAATTAAAGCCTAAAACAACTTCTTCACTACCAGCCAAGGACATATAACAAACTTGATGGCTTGAACTTTCTTTGAAGATAAGTAAAACCATTCTGAGCTTTGTTACAAGATTAGTAAAATGCATTCACTATCTTAAAGCATTTTTAAATTTATGCTTCCCTGACAAGTAACTTGGACTAGTTCAGAACATCTAAGATTATTATATGAACATAGATTTCAATCTTAGACAAAAATAGGAAAATGAAAAATGGACATCTTTGCCTTTTAGTACAAAATCACCAAGAAATGCCCAAAAAGCCTCTAGAAATAATGGGATCAAACCAACATTTTATCCAATGAGTCAACTAAAAGCGAGATGATCAGGTAGACACCAGTTAATAATAATAAGTCATCTTTATTTATTTTGTTTTTTAAATCATTCAGTTCTATTTTTTTAGAAACTGGTTTTACCAAAAATCACTAATATGATTCACATGGAATTAGTGAGTAAGAAAATGACATGAATTTAAATTGGTGCTAGACTGCCTGCATCTTCTGAGTTTTCTTGCAATGATTTCCATAAAACATGATAGCCAATTCTTTACAACTATTGAAAGGTCAATCAGACTAAAGCACCACTAAATTCAAGCAAATGATAATGGTTGATGTAATCTCACTTAGTCAAAAGTCAAGCAACAACCATTTTAAAATAAGACATTCCAAATTTCAATCACTTCTAAACCATGGCTTCCATTTGAAGTCAATCAGATCACCTATTTGAACAAACTGATTATGCTGCAGTCCCCATCATATAATCAATTGAAAAGGGTAATTAAACAATGATAAAGGACTCTAATATTTAGCACACTTCATATGATGATGTTGACCAATAAAACTATGAAAATGATTATGGGCACAACAAATTGATAATTAACATCAGACCCCAGATTTACTACCTTGTTCAAAAAAAATGGACAAAGAGCTCATGAACCCTGGAACAGCCTTTTCACCCATATACCAACTTCTATAAGTAAATAGAAGCGTTAAAACAGGAGGTCTAGATACATCTATTTTGGCCATGAGTTCAGTCTCCCACTTACAAAATTAGACTAAATGTTGACACAGAATCCAGTTAAATAAATAACATCCACTAGCAACCTTCTATCTCTCAAGCTTTTCTTATGCATGAACAATTATATACAAAAATTTCTGAGAAGAACGAAAAAGGGAAAAAATGAAGAAAAAGAAACTAAAAACCCCTTCAATATTGGATAAAAAAAGAAAACCCATAAAACTTAGATGAATCTCAATATAATCCAATTCTTTGTTGTAAGTTCCAAATACAGTCTTATGGGAAAACCACTAGGCAAGATCATGTTGTCTCTAATTTAGCACTAATCAATATTTTGCATTTCAACCATACAACGAGGATGAAGCATGATAATGCTCATTATTAGACAACTAGTTTTCACCTAATATATTCAAGTTTCAAGGGATTTTTAAATTTTCTTAAATTTCTAGGTGCTCATTATACAAATATGTAGGTGTTATCAATCAAAAGTTTTCCAGGCAAGTTCTACCGACATTCCCTTCTTGAATCGTCTCAAACATTCTCCAAATAACTTGCTACTCACAACTGTTATGACAGATGATTCAACTGAAAGTCCTATAAATCAGCCAACAGCTCCCTACTGATTGGGAGAGAATAAATATATTTAATTATATAGTCCTTAAAAGAATAAAAAAAAGTAATTGTTAGTTTTGCCCTGAACCAAAAAGTGGTCAAAGTCAACACCCCTTTAGACCCAAAAAGAGCTACAACACTCCCACTCCATCAGGGACACCCGCAGACCAAAACTGCTCCTCTAGGAACCCACCTACCCCTGCTCCACACAATCACTAGAATATTCTCATGATTGGTCAAATTATTATCTTCAAAACAACTCATGAATTTAATTAAAATTAGGAAACTATCATAAGCATCAATAGTTCTAATATCTTACGAACATTTCAACAAGAATCCAAGTTGCACAACACTTAATTCAACTTCACTCAGATTGTGCTAAAAAGAATCAATGTCACGTATTAGATTAAAGCAGTGTGATTCAACATTAGATCAACATAAGCAAATATTCAAAAATTTGGAAGAAAAATATGATAAAAGACTTCCATTACTAGATAAATCAAAGAGCAAAAGAGAATGAAGTAGATTAAGCTTCAAGTTTGAACAAAACAAATAATTTGTGGTGAGAAACTTCAGGGTTTCAATGAGAGCTCACCTCAATCTCCAAATGATGTTGGAAATTCTCCATATGCAAAGAGAAGTAACAGTCGCAATCTAGATACCCCCAATTGGAACCTCTTCAAACACAAAGATGCCTCTCGTCTAGAAGCTGAGTAAGAATTGATGGGTCTCGATTTCAATTAGCATGAGTGTTGTTTGGGTTCCTCGATACTCTATAGGCAGATCATTTTGTTGTATATCATCGAAGGGTTATAAGAAATTCTCCAAAACTGGAGAGTATGACGCCACAAATTACACAATGAGTGTTAGGGCTACGACGATAGAGACTGAAAGACTGAAGAGGAATGGGAAAGAAAGAATTAAAAAAAGGGAAAGAAAGAAATAAAAAAGGCACGAAATATCGGGAATAAAAAATGAGGGAAATAGTAAAAGTGGGGCGTGCACGAGGGAAGAAAAACTTTTGCCATGGTGGCCTAGCCATGCACTTCAATCGCATGGGCAAATTTAGTTTCTTAATTGATTTTTCCATGGTTGTAGTAACCGTAGTTAAAAAACCGTGGCTAACAAGCGGTTTTTTTGTAGTGAGTGAATAATTGTGGGATAAAATTTGCTCTCTTCTCAAAGTAACTGAGCACGGTCGATCTAAATTACTAGGATACGGAGTATACCATAATTGGACTAAACAGAATATATTTTTATAGCTTCTATATTGGAAATTTCTTTTAATCAGGCGCAATCTTGATGTGATACATATTGAAAAACTATTTTTGATAATATTTTTTACACTATAATGGATATCGGATTGAAAACAAAAGATAATTTAAAAGCAAGGGTGGACTTAGGTGAGATTTGTAGGCAGCATGATATGGAACTTGTCACGTTGCCTAATGAAAAAATTGTGAAACCAAAAGAAAAGTACAGTTTAGCTGTTGATGAAAGAAGAGTGGTCTGCAACTGTGTTCGGGAATTGAAAACGCCAGATGGATTTGTTTCTAATTTGGCAAGGTGTTTTGATTCACAAATAAGTAATGTACATGGGATGAAAAGTCATGGTTGTCATGTATTTATAGAGTGCCTTCTTACAATTGCCTTCAATTGCTTACTTGATGCTGTGTGGGCGCCTCTTACAGAACTAAGTCAATTTTTTAAGGATTTATACTCTACTACACTTAGAGATGAGTAATTATTCTAACTGGAGCAAAATATTCCAGTAATATTGTATAAACTTGAAAGAATTTTTTCACCACATTATTTAATTCAATAGAGTATCTAATTGTGCACTTTCTATATGAGACCAAAATTGGAGGACTTGTTCAATCCTGATGGATGTATTCATTTGAAAGGTGATGCGTTATATATACAATATCAATTTTTATTTGATGTATTCTTGACATAATTGTGTAGAATAATGTCATTAATGTTTTGTTCTATATATGTTAAGGGGTATGAGAGAGTTTAAAACATCTATAAAGAATAAAGCACGAGTTGAGGGTTCCATATGTGCGGCATACTTGGCTCTTGAAATATCGCATTTCACTTTATATTATTTTGGAGCTAGTGTGTTATCCTCCAAATGAGACTACCTCAAAATGATGATGGGGATGTGAGTAGTGGTCTCCCAACTCTCTCAATTTTTAAACAGCCTAGTTATATTTATGAAGCTTGTGTACAAAGATATCTGTCAGAATAAGAGATGTATTCTACAACTTTGTACGTTCTTCTAAATTGTAATGAATTACATCCATTCATTAAGTAAGTTTTATTTCAATATTGTTCGAGCAACTTTTGTTTTGGTTTGGTAAGTGATGTATTGTTATTTTTGTTTGATTTATAGTTATTTTTTTTATACGTTTTAATGGTAGAAGTCAAGAACAGGCAGGAACTCGAATTTAAAATAAATTTTCCACTTGGTTTAAGGCTTACATAAGTATATTATTTACATTTCATATAATGATATTATTTTATATAGTTAACTTTTTCAATATATTATAAATATATTTAAGGCTTTCGTAAGTATATCATTTACGTGTCATCTAATGATATTATTTTATATAGTTAACTTTTTCAATATATTACAAATAGATGCATGATCCTGCCAATGGTGTCACAAATCCACACTTACATGATTTAGCATTGGGACCAAATCGAAGTGTGAGGTCATATCATAAGTACTTTGTAAATAGTTATAAGTTTCACACAAATGAATACTCTCAAAGAAGGAAAACTGTTAATAGTGGTCTATGTAAAAGGTGTTAGTGGTATGGAAAAATTTGAATATTATGGTGTCTTTCAAGAAATTATAGAACTAGAATATTCATGCGAACCTATAAAAAAAGGTTATTTTGTTTTTGTATAAATAGTTTGATCCAAGAAGACCTCGTGGTACAAGAGTTCATCCCCTTTAAAACATTATTGAGGTTAATTGTAATATGGAATATAATCAATATTATCCATTCATCATTGCTCAAAATGTCATGCAAGTTTATTATATTCCTTACCAGCCAATGGAAAGGACAAAACCCACTGATGGGTGATTATAAAAACAAAACCAATCGGGCGAGTAGAAATAGAAATGTAAGTGCGAAAGAAGTTTATCAAGGAGGGTCCATGTCTCGGGGAATGCCTATAATTGATGTGAATCCATTAGAAAATTATATCATGAAGCAAAATTATATGATGAGATTAATCCAGGACAGCTGCATCAAGAACAATTGACAGAAGATGATCAATACAAAAATGAAAATAAGGAGGAAGAATTTATTAAATATAATAATGACACTAAACCATCGGGAGGTTATGAGAAAGAAGAGGTGGAGGAGGAGGATCAAGGTTATTCAGATTAAATTATTGTATTTTTTGTTTTGTATACTTTGTGACAGTGAATTTTATTATTTCTTTTTGAGTAATTAATATTTTTATATTTGATTGCCTAATATTTACATTTCTTTTTCTTAATTTTGGATGGAGTTATATTGATGATCAATCTTCCATGCTATCAGAGATGCAGAACATTTGTCAAGAAAATAAGGAGCTTCCAAAAAAAATGGGGAGTATGGAGGTCGTCCTTTAGAATTTGTATAAGATGATTGAAGGGATAAAGGGCACACCATCTAGTCAATCATGCCCTCCTTGTAACAACCCAAACTGATTTTGATTTTTGTTTTATATAATTTTGAGTAATTGGTTATATTTTAAAATTTATTTAGGAAGAATTTAAGGAGTTTATAGTTAAGGGAAGCATATGTGAAAGTTTGGAAACAAGTTAGTTTTTGTTAAAAAAAAAAGTTAATGTAGCGTTACTATAGCAGCGTGCCGTAGCGTGGAGCATGCTATAGCGCACTACACATTAGCTTTTGGGCACCGTAGTGCATCCAAGCACACTATAGCGCGATAATTACTAGAATTGGTGTGTCGTAGCACGCTAGACCGCACCGTAGCGTGCTGGGTTGTGATTTTTACATTTTTCTTAAAAATTTGAGATTTTTAATCCCTCCAAGGACCCCTAAACTATCTTGAACTCCTAAAAACTATAAAATAAAGATTTTGGAGATATCCTAGAGTATTCAAAATTCATCCAAAAATTCAAAAGGACTTAAAATGAGGATAATTTTAAAAAGGGGCAAAATTGTCTTTAGAGGTTAAGAGACCCATTTATTTAAAACCATGGGCTGCCTTCTATAGCCTTTCAAAGCAATTTTCGCAACTTTTAGAGAGAGAAACAGAAGGGAAGAGGAAAACAAAAGAAAGAGAGAAAATGTATGTAAAATGGCTAGATCTCAAGACCCCTTTTGAATTTTCTTCAATATTTTCACATGTTTAGCTTCTCTCCATTCTGTAACTTTTAATCGGTTTAAAATCTTTGTTTGGGGTTGATTTGTGTGCTATAGAATGAACCTAACCTATAAGAAGAAAATGCATGATTTACATTAGTTTTGCTTAAAATACCTATAAATCTTGCTTCTACTCCCTAGTTTTTAACTTTTAATTGTTTAGATTTTTCATTTGATGGTGTTTTATGTTGTAGAGAGAGAAATGTGGATTTAACCTTAACCACAAGAAATATTGCATGATTTTGGTGGATTTAACTAAAATAATTTTAGATTTTGCTATGTTTGGGTGAATCTATGCTAATGGTAGATCTTGTGAATATTAATCTTGTCTTTATGGTTGAAAATAAAGAAAGAGAAGTAAGGGTATGTTTAGTTGAACCCAAAAGTTGAAAGAGAGAGAGAAAGAGAGAGTAAGAGCTTGTATTCATGTAATCTAAGGCATAGGCATGTTTTTACACTCTACATATAGGATGTTATTCTTACACATGTATGTATCCCATTTATAGAAGAAGAAAACCAATAACTTCAAGACTATGTTCCTAGGCTTCTTACTCAGGTGAGTGGCATCTCTCTAATTCTAATTATTTTTCACAAATATATTTTATAACCAATTATTACTTATTTTCAAAGCCACATGTACATTGATATTCAAAATGGGAAACGGTCTAGTTATATTCTGAGTTCCACTGTATATATGTGAATTTCATGATCTTTTATGAGTTTATGATATTTTGGTGCTTTGGCACCCAAATTATGATGTCAAATAGCCATGTGGAGTAGGTGGCAATCTTATATGAATATTTCCCCTAAAGAAGGGAACTAGATGCCGTAGATTGCATCAATTTGGCTAAGAGTTTTGCGGCAACCCTCAGAGCAGACTACACAGTATAGTAGTACTCGATATGTTTGTGTTTTGTCCTAGTGAGGGCCCAAATTTTGTATTATACTTTCATTGCCCTCAGACGCACCATTTTTGGTTGTACACATCTGACCAGACCATACACATGAATATGCACAATGATGATATTCTATACTCTTTATGACTTTAATGATTCACTATGATGCCTTTATGATTTATGCTCATGCTCTCTCTCAGATACTATGACTTGGTATCATGACAAAACTTAAACTCTACATTTCTGGTTATTGTTACACATCTTGTTATGGAACTTCTTTAAATTGAATCTATGATTGTAATAGTAACAAAACTTGACTGTTTCCACTAGGATTAATTATATACCATTCGCTAGGACGTTTGTCTCACCCCCACTATTTTCTCCTTGCAAATACTGGGACAGTTAGTTAGAACTTTGTGCTCGGATTGTATATGTTTTGTTCACTTCTTTGCACTAGGTTGGACCAGGCTGCAAGGATTGTTTTGATTGTATTTTATAGACTTAGGTTATTTATGTTGGGAGACTACTTTATTTTTGGTATAATTGTAAACAAATTTATAATATTTTGAGAATTTATTGGATGATTTACAGCTAGTTATGTGCTATGTGATGATTTTTTAGCATAACATGTTTGTTAGATGATTCTTGGATGATTACTGGAAATACTGATACAAGATAGATTATGTATAAGTGATGTGTTGGATGAGATAATATAAGTTATATATATATATGGTGAGATTGTTTATATAAGCAGGTACTTAGACACAGGGCCCCTAAGGCCAGCTCAAAGGGGTTACAGTAGCTAGCATTTTGTTGGATTTTACCCCGTGGTGTGTTGGTTATTACCTCGCTATCATACCTTTTAAGATTAAACAGGATGGGGTGTGACATTCCTGCGCTTGCACACGATTCTAATTCATCATCTCAATCAAGCAATGGTGACTAACAAGAGTGATTCTTTTTTTAGAGACATTGTTTTATGTTTGTATAGTGATATCATTTTATATTGCAGTGAGATATTTGAATATTATTTTAATAAATATTTATATATATGTTACTTTTAATTTCATATCAATGCATATGTTAAATAAATTATAATAAAAATATATATTTAAAAATATGTACATTCATTATAGATTTTGGAATTTGCATTAATTAATTTTCTAATAATTAATAGTAATACATAATTAATTCATAAAAAAAATCATTAATAATAATTTTTAATTTTATTTTTGTGTAGATGTTAAATAAATTAAAATATAATATATATTACAAAAAATATATTAATTTTAATCCAAAATTTGAATTAATTTAATTACTATTACTTGAATAATTAATAATTGCTAATAATTAATAATTAATAACAAAAAATAATTAATTAATAGAATTAATTAATATAATATAATAAAAAAGAGCATTAATTTTTTATGCAAGCAATCGTCGAAATTTGTGTCGTTAAAAATAAATATTAACAATATTTTTATATTTTTTAATATTAAAAGAACAATACTGCAGGTATTTTGTGTTAGTATTTTACAATTTTAGGTGTAACATTAATTTAATATTTAAGTTTTAAAATTAAAAAAAAAATCAGCTTTTGATGCAAGTTTTTGTTAGAAATTACCAAGGAAATATGAGCTAGAAGTTTCCGAAGCAAGAATGCGTCAGAAATTTTCGGCACAAATTTTTTCAAAAAATTTCAGTGGATTTTGCATTGGAAAAAATATTAATAAAATAAAAATATTAAACAAAAACACTATTTACCGGCTCACATTTTGTCAGAAATTTTTGGCACATTTTTGTGTCAGAAAACATATTAATAAAAATAAAAATATTAAACAAAAATTATTTAACAACACAATTTGTGTTCGTAACAAATTTCTTGTATCGAAAACCACATTTGTTTTTTCATCAAAATGTTTTTGTTTTTTGTCAGAAATTGCGTCAAAAATTACAACAAATGTCATCAGGACATTTTTTTTCTGAGCACTTTGCATCAGAAATTACTGACACAAGCTTTTTTGTGTCGGTAATTTTTTTCTGACGACCATTTTTCTGACACAAGGTTTTGTGTCAATTATTGGGTCGGAGTCATTGTTTTTGTTGCAGTTTGTCGGTTTACCACCCCTTTTCTAGTAGTGATAGTTTCAAAGAGTAAGTAAGATAGAGAAGAAAGTTAATGAAGTAAAATAATTTTTACTATAAAATTAATTAATATTTTTTAAAATAAAAAAAGAAAACACTAAATAAATGTATTTTTAAAAGAAGTTAGAAAAGTTATTATCAGATAATAGACAATAAAAATAATTTACATTAAAATGCCTTACAAAGTTCATAATAAGTCTTAAAAACTTTAATTTTTTAAAATCATGTTTGGTGACCATTTTGTAGGATTTTTATACTTTTAAAACAGAAGAATTAGGACTTTTATGGCAATTCATTTTGAAAATGTTTAAAATAAACACCAAAAAAGTCCTACGTATTAGACATCTAGAAGCTTTTTTAGTAGGTCTTTGCTTTTTATAAAAAGTATTCTTTCACAATTTGAACCAATAAAAGACAACCTGCAGCCAAGGCGAAGCCACAAGGAAATTGCCTAAAGGGGGCAACTTTGAAAGGCTTGTCTACAATTAGTCAAGAAATGTACTAGATGTATGTGAATTAATTGATTATAGTAAAAGATAATCTTCAATAATGAGTGAGTACATTTAATTTTAAACAATAAATGTACTGTATTTGATAAAATAACTAAAAGATACTTTTTATTTTTATATAATTTTATTTCTTTAAATAATAACAAATAAACTACATTAAAAATTTTCTTCTTTTTCACTCTCTATTATTTCTCCCTCTAAAATACCTTTGATGGGTTAGTCCTTATAAACTATAAATATTTATTGATATATCATGATTTAATATTTAATTATTAATTTTCTAATCTCTCTAGAATGCCTTCAAGGAATTTATTACTAATGGCTGAACTTTAATTTATTCAATATAATATTTATATAATATGTAATAATATGTATTTAATTATTAATATTATTAATATTTAATTATTAGTATTATTAAAATGATAATATTCATTCATATGTAATGTAAAGATCAAAATGATAATAGAGAGAAAACGTGAACTAAGTGAGATAAAATATATATATATATATATGCATTAAAGATAGAAAATTTTAATAAGAAAATTTGAATAAATAAAAACATGTATTAAAATATCCAAAAAATGTAATGTGTAGTTTATATCCCAAGAAAAATCAAAAACTAGCAGGCAAGCAATTAAAATTGTTAATTTGAATAATTGTTCATCATTTTTTTGGGAGAAAAAAAAATTACAAGATTCGTGTCACGACCCAGAAGTCGGATTTGTGACTGATGCTAGAATTAGGATAGATTCCAAACCCGCAAGACTTTCATATACGAAAGTTACTAAATAATTTAGAAACAATAAAACTATATATAATATAAAGTCTGAAACATAATTCCCAATCTCAGTAAACATGTCAATACATCAGAAATCCTGTCTATGATCAACAGAGTTAATTAAGAACAAACTAATAAAATTAGATAGAAATGCAAAACAAAGACCAACTGCTACAATCAAGAGCCAAAGCATCAGGGACAACAAACTTCTCTCAAGTAGCAGAATCTGTCAGGAGTGCAAAACCTAAATCTAAAAAAAAAAAAAAAAGAGTCAATCAACAAACCCAATGAATAATAATATAAATTTACATGAACAAGGGATATATATCATATAATTTTTATCATAAAATATGATTTTCAAATTATACAAGTTTAGGGAGCTTGTAACATAGACCATAACAAGAAACAAGATCGCAAACTTATGGTCAACCAATATATGGATAATAAGATGACAACTTCTTAGCCTACCAATAATCAATAACTAGGTCTGCCATGTCAGTCCACATGATAGTCTAGGACCACTCCCGTAGCTAGGGATACAAGACAAGATACACTAGTCTAACGCCTACTACCGTTAGTTACAGTATTCTAACAGTTCGATACTCCCTCCCTTGAAGTAGTTTTCTAGAGTTTAACAGAAATAATTTAACAAGTTTCCAAATTTTTAAACATAACAATAACAGGAACCAAATTTTCAGGAATTCTCCAATTAAATAAGATAATTACAAACATGTCCCTTATAAGCTTTTATACCAAGTTCAATTCAAATTTTGAAATAATGTGCTAAATAATGAATCATGTAAAACTAGATATATAACCAATATGGAAAATAAGAACATATATAAATACATATTACTACTTACAAAACCGGAGAAAATAAGCAATTCGAGTTTCAACGATATGGATCAACGATGGTCGAACAAGGAATCAAAAATAACAAAACTTTTATTTTAGGATGTAATATATCTAATATTTAATTTAAATTCAAATTCCCATCTAGAACCCGAATCGATCAAATAAATCATATCAAGAATTCTAAAGTCCCAAACCGATCAAATAAATCATATACCAAGTATTAAATTCTTGAACCAGACTCATAAAACATAAAACCGTCTAATTACCCTTTAAATCAAACATTAAAATACTAAACCAATTTTAAACCGGTCACTAAAAGGTTGAACCCACCATGAATTGTTCATAACATCACTGAATCAAACCACAAACTCACTGAACTAGTCATGAAATCCACAGAACTGACCATGAAGCCCATTGAGCCAACCATAAAACTTACTAAACTAGCTTTCAATACATTGAATTAGACATAAATATAAACCATTAAACAACCAGCCACTAATAGGACTTCTAAACACTGAATTGGTTTTCTTTTATACATAAATGGTCTAAAATCCTTTAAACTAGGCATTCAAAATCTTGAACCAGGCTTAATATACCCTAAACCGGCCAAAACTAGTGTTGAATCGTAAACTAGTTGGTTTACGCATTAATTAAGCTTATTTTTCCTTAAATTAGAAGTGAACTGGTGCAAAATCCCTACACCAGCTAGTTTTTCATTTTCTCATGTTTATCTATTTATTTAATTAATTAATTATATTCTAATCCGGATCTAGAATTTGGATCCAGTTTTATCCCAAACCTAGAAACCCTAACTCAATCAAGAAGGCCCAAATCAATTAATGGCTTGGCCCACTGTGGCCCGCGGCCCAACTGAGAAAAGAAATAACCCAAACCCTTAGCCCAGCAAGCAGAAGCCCAGACCCATCCAACTCAACCAAACCCATAACCCAATTGGGTCTTTTCTTCTTGACTCGACGTTCTGCAACCCAAACAGCATAGATTCAAAAATTACCTAAAATTTTTGCAAAAATTTGGAATGAGAGCCTTTGACGAGGATCAGAATGGCTAGACGACGACATTAGGGTGGTTAAATCAATCAAAAATAGCTTCGATTTGCTCAACTTCAACCAAAAATCGATCAGTTATGGTAGATGGACAATAGGCCAAAATAGTAAGAAATTCGAGGATTTTAGAGCATAATTACTAAAAATTGTTTAGGGCTTTTGTAACTTATACTCAGTCACACACGATTATATAAAAATTTAACAGAAAAATGTTCGAATTAAATCGGATTTTGATGGTTATTAATCATGTAGCCAAACGTTACAACGTTTTCTAGATTAGTTTTTCTGATTGTGCAATTTGGTCCTCGGACTCTAGTTTCATGCAATTTGGTCCTTACCAATTCAGATTAGTTTTGTTCAGACCCCTAAATTGTCTATTTTATTCAAATTTCAATTTTTTTCAATTACCCCCAAATTGGGGTATTCAAATTTGTTTGGCATAATCCTATATATTTAATCTCTAACAATTTGCATTAAAATAAATAAATATTATTGTGCTCAATATTAGGAAAATATTTATTTTTTTAAAAGATACTTGAAACTTATATTAAAATATAAAACTCTAGGGAGAAAATTTTTAAAAAATTAAATAAACAAAAATCACATAATTATATAAAATAAAAAAGTTAAAATTAGGCATTAATATTCATTTTAAAAAATTAATTATTTATTAACACTATCGGAGTTATGTGTTCTTAAGGGGATCCCCCTCTCAAGCTAAGTATTTTTTTATTATAATATATATTATATAAAATAAAATTTTGCTCTCCCAAGGAAAAAAAATTATAGCCCCTACTACTACTGGAAAAGGGGCGATTACCGACACAAAAATGCAACAGTAAGATCGCATATTGCGTCGAAAACAATGAAACCAACACAATAACATACGCAAAACATTGCGTCAAAAAAAGTGCCATCAGAAAAAAATTACTAATGCAAAATTTCTTCTGTCGGTAATTTCTAACGCAAACTACATCAGAAAAAAAAAATGTCCCAACAACTTTGTAGTAATTATTGACGCAATTTTGATGCAAAAAAAAATTGACAAAAAAACCCATGTGGTTTCTAACACAAGATTTTAGTTGCAAACTCAAATTGCGTCAATAAATAATGTTTTGTTGCATTTTTTTATTTTTTTAATATTTCTTCTGATGCAAATTTGCATTAGAAATTTCCAACGAAACTTGCATTGAGAGTTTCTGACACAAATTGCATCAAAATTTTGGCGCAAAATATTTGATGCAAATTTTGCATGGGAAATTTTTGATGCAATGTTTTGTCGAAAGTCCAACCATTTTTTTAGTTTAATAATTAAAATATTAAATTAATTTAACATTTAAATTGTAAAAGACCGATGCAAAATACTGTCGGTATATTTCTTTCAATATTAAAATATATAAGAAATTGTTTTAATTATTTATTTTTAGTGACACAATTTTCAATGATTATTGGTGTCAAAAATTAATACTCTATTTTTTACTATTTTATATTAACTAATTATTAATTAATAATTATTAATTATTAATAAAAATTAATTATTCAAATAATACTAATTAAATTAATTCAAATCATAGAGTAAAATCAATGTATATTTTTTGTAATACATATTATATTTTAATTTATTCAACTTATATTAAAATATAAAACTCTAGGGGGAGAAAATTTTTAAAAAATTAAATAAACAAAAATCACATAATTATATAAAATAAAAAAGTTAAAATTAGGCATTAATATTCATTTAAAAAATTAATTATTTATTAACACTATCGGAGTTATGTGTTCTTAAGGGGATCCCCCTCTCAAGCTAAGTATTTTTTTATTATAATATAATTATATAAATAAAATAATTTGCTCTCCCAAGGAAAAAAAATTTAGCCCCTACTACTACTGGAAAGGGCGATTACCGACACAAAAAGCAACAGTAAGATCGCATATTGCGTCGAAAACAATGAAACCAACACAATAACATACGCAAACATTGCGTCAAAAAAGTGCCATCAAAAAAAATTACTAATGCAAAATTTCTCTGTCGGTAATTTCTAACGCAAACTACATCAGAAAAAAAAAAAGTCCCAACAACTTTGTAGTAATTAATGACGCAATTTTTGATGCAAAAAAAAATTGACAAAAAAACCCAGTGGTTTCTAACACAAGATTTTAGTTGCAAACTCAAATGCGTCATAAATAATGTTTGTTGCTTTTTTTTTTTTTTTAATATTTCTTCTGATGCAAATTTGCATTAGAAATTTCAACGAAACTTGCATTGAAGTTTCTGACACAAATTGCATCAAATTTTGCGCAAAATATTTGATGCAAATTTTGCATGGAAATTTTTGATGCAATGTTTTGCGAAAGTCCAACCATTTTTTTAGTTTATAATAAAATATAAAATTAATTTAACATTTAAATTGTAAAAGACCGATGAAAATACTGTCGGTATATTCTTTCATATTAAAATATATAGAAATTGTTTTAATTATTTATTTTAGTGACACAATTTTCAATGATTATTGGTGTCAAAAATTAAACTCTATTTTTTACTATTTATATAACTAATTATAATTAATAATTATTAATATTAATAAAAATTAATTATTCAAATAATACTAATTAAATAATTCAAATCATAGAGTAAAATCAATGTATATTTTTTGTAATACATATATATTTTAATTATTCAACTTATATTACTTAGAAAATTAAAAAATTAATCAACACATAATTATAGTTAAGGCATTAATATTCATTTAAAAAAATTAATCACTATCGAGTTATGCTTAAGATAAGCTAATATTTTTTATTAATATATATATATAAAATAAATTTTGCTCTCCAAGGAAAAAAAATTTAGCCCTACTACGAAAAGGGGCATTACACAAAAATGCAACAGTAAGATCGCATATGCGTCGAAACAATGAAACCAACACAATACATACGCAAAACATTGCGTCAAAAAAAGTGCCATCAGAAAAAAATTACTAATGCAAAATTTCTTCTGTCGGTAATTTCTAACGCAAACTACATCAGAAAAAAAAAATGTCCCAACTTTTGTAGTAATTATTGACGCAATTTTTGATGCAAAAAAAATTGACAAAAAAACCCATGTGGTTTCTAACACAAGATTTTAGTTGCAAACTCAAATTGCGTCAATAAATAATGTTTTGTTGCATTTTTTTATTTTTTAATATTTCTTCTGATGCAAATTTGCATTAGAAATTTCCAACGAAACTTGCATTGAGAGTTTCTGACACAAATTGCATCAAAATTTTGGCGCAAAATATTTGATGCAAATTTTGCATGGGAAATTTTTGATGCAATGTTTTGTCGAAAGTCCAACCATTTTTTTAGTTTAATAATTAAAATATAAATTAATTTAACATTTAAATTGTAAAAGACCGATGCAAAATACTGTCGGTATATTTCTTTCAATATTAAAATATATAAGAAATTGTTTTAATTATTTATTTTTAGTGACACAATTTTCAATGATTATTGGTGTCAAAAATTAATACTCTATTTTTTACTATTTTATATTAACTAATTATTAATTAATAATTATTAATTATTAATAAAAATTAATTATTCAAATAATACTAATTAAATTAATTCAAATCATAGAGTAAAATCAATGTATATTTTTTGTAATACATATTATATTTTAATTTATTCAACGTACACACAAAAATAAATTAATAATTATTAATAAATTGTTAATTAATTATATATTATTATTAATTATTAAAAATTTAATTAATACAAATCAAATTAATTGAAAATTCTATAACGGTTGTACATATTCTTAAATATATATTTATTATAATTTATTTAGTATACATACTTACATAAAATTAAAAATAATATATGTATAAATGTTTGCAAAAATAATATTCAAATGTCTCACTGCAAACATAAAACAATGCCACTATACAAACAAAAAACAACATCTCTGAAAAAAAGAATCACTCTCCATGGTCGTCATCGCTCAAGTGAGATGATAAATCAAAATCGTGTGCAGGAGCAGGAAGGCATGACTAATCAGGTAATATGCCCTTTATCCCCTCAATCATCTTATACAAATTTTGTAGAGCAACTTCCATACTCTCCATTTTTTCTTAAAGCTCCTTATTTTCTTGATAGAGATTCTGTACCTCTGGTAGCATAGAAATTGATCACCAATATCAAATGGAAGATAGTGGACTGACTAGAGAAAACTCTACTTTCTAAGACCGTATATATGATCAAAGACTCTCTCCCCAACGCACCTCTCCTAGAGCTCAGTGTCCGCCATTCGCCAGACTCTAGAGTAAACGTTTTCTCAAGTGCCGACTGAAAGGATCGGGTAGTCGAAAAGTCAATCTACATACACAAATATATCATAGAATAAGTTTAATAATTAAATATATTGATTATAAAATTAATAAATAATATAAAAATTTAGTATATTAAATAAAATTTACTTACATAAGTTTTTTCCAATCACTAGTCTACCCACACTTCCTCGCCATCATTCCTCCTAGTATGAGTATGTTTAAAAACTTCAAAAAATTGGAGTGTCCAACTGATCTCTTTTTCCTGCAATAAATAATAAAATGTTTTTAGTTATCTATAAGTGTCAAATAATAATAAGTTTTTTAAAATAATAAAACTTACAATTCTCATAGTATGCTCATGTGGAGGAAAAGAGCCTTCTGTGCGGAGAGAATTATCTTTTTATAAACGGCGATTCCCTTTATTCTAAGAACTTATCTTATTAAATTCTCTTCTTTCTAATAAATCTGAAACTCATCTCATACAAAAGACGATATCCAATCTAGTCTGCCTCTGATCTGAGCATCCTGAAGCACATTAGAAAGCCTATGAGATCCATAAGTACTAAATATTCGTCTCATGGTTAGCTTGTCTCATGGATCCCATGTACAATATTTCTGCATAAAGACACAAACAAACAGTTAATAAAAAAGCAAATATTATTCTAGAGAAAAAAATATTTAACCGTAACTACATCGAAATACGAACCCAAAACTTATCAAACCACAAAATCGTGAGGAACTATCCTCCATGTAGGATAACATGATGTAAACTTCAACCAAAGGACTATTGTGATAACATGAGCAGCGGCCGTCGATGGATAAAATATGCAAAAGGAAAAGAAAAAAGAGTCAATACTAATGATTCAAAAGTTAAAAAATATTTATCAAAATTTTTAAACAATTAATATTTATCCAATGTCACCAACAGGCCTAATCAGCGTCTTCCAGAACTGTTACAAGTAGTGGTAGATGATTCAACTTGAGCAGGGTCAAACGAAAAAGAATTGGGTATAGGGACTGAGGAGAAACATTATCTTAGGGGCAACGGTACTATAAGTAGAAGTTAGTGAAGCAGGTCCTCCAATAGTAGACGGGATAGGAATGTATCCAGGGGTAGACACGAACTGAGGAGGCCACGACACATACTGGGAATGTAGAGTCCCGTAATCATAATATGCACAAGTAGGGCCAACAATCTCCCTAATAATCATTGGAGGTAAGGGTCTTGAAGGATAGTGTACAGGAGGATCTTAACGCTCTTTTGAGCAGCTAGTATCTATCCCCTTACTCTTATCAAGTCTGTACTTGGAATCCATCTATATTGATAGATATGTATAATTTCTTTTTTTAAATTACATAAGATAAAAGGAATTATTACTTAACTTTGAGTATTAGAGAATAACAAAACTTATTTTTTTAAAATTATTGAGTTGCAAAAATTTTTAATAAATTTTACAATTATTTACTTAATAAATCTTGTTTTAAAATCATATATCTCTTGCATCTATAACAACCCCTCTCATAACTCCATCCAAAATAAAGAAAAAGAAATGTAATTATTAGGTAATTAAAATATAAAAATATTAATTACTCAAAAAGAGATGATATAATTTATTATCGCAAAATATACAAAACAAAAAATACAACAACTTAATCTGAATAACCTTGATCCTCCTCCTCCCCCTCCTCTTCATCCTCCTCCTCCTCTTCTTTCTAATAATTTCCCGATGATTTGATGTCATTATCATATTCAATAAATTCTTCCTCCTCATCTTCATTTTCGTATTGATCATTTTCTGTCAGTCATTCTTGATCTACCTATCCTAGATCAATTTCGTCATACAATCCTGCTTCATGACACAATCCATCTAATGAGTTAGCATCAATTATAGGTATTACTTGAAACATGGGCCATTTTTGATAAACTTCTTTCACACTTACACTTTCTATTTCTACTCCCCTAGTTGATTTTGTCTTCATAACCACCCCCCAATAGACCTTGTCTATTAAAATATAAAAATATTAATTACTCAAAAAGAGAGAATATAATTTATTGTCACAAAATATACAAAACAAAAAGTACAACTTAATCTAAATAACCTTGATCCTCCTCCTCCCCCTCCTCTTCATCCTTCTCCTCCTCTTCTTTTTAATAATTTCCCGATGATTCGATGTTGTCATCATATTCAATAAATTCTTCCTCCTCATCTTTATTTTCCTATTGATCATCTTCTGTCAGTCATTCTTGATCTACCTATCCTAGATCAATTCCATCATGCAATCCTGCTTCATGACGCAATCCATCTAATGAGTTAGCATCAATTATAGGTATTACTTGAAACATGGGCCCTTTTTGATAAACTTCTTTCACACTTATATTTCTATTTCTACTCTCCTGGTTGGTTTTGTCTTCATAACGACCCACCAATGGGCCTTGTCTATTCAAATGGCTAGATAAAGAATACAATAAACTTGTCCAACATTTTGAGTGATGATGAACAGATCATATTGATTATATTCCTTACTACAATTAATCTCAACAATGTTATGAAAGGGATGAACTCTTGCACCACAAGATCTTCTTGAATCAAACCATTGACACAATAACGAAACAACCCTTTTTATAGGTTCACGTGAATATTCTAATTCTATAACTTTCCGAATGACACCACAATTTTCAATTTCACCCATGCCATTAACACCTTTTACATAGATAACACTATTAATAGTTTTCCTTTCTCAAGAGTATTCATCTGTGTGAAATTTATAACTATTCACAAAATACTTGTGGTACGATCTCACACTTAGATTTGGTCCTAATACTAAATCACGTAAGTGTGGATTTGTGACACCATTGGCAGGATCATGCACCTATTTGTAATATGTTGAAAAAATTATCTATAAAATAATATCATTATATGACATGTAAATGATATACTTACGTAAGCCTTAAACCTTTTTGTTCTATATTGAAAAAGTTAATTATATAAAATAATATCATTGTGTGATATATGAATGATATACTTACATAAGCCTTAAACCAGGCAGAAAATTCATTTTGAATCTGAATTCTAACCTCTTCTTCACTTATGCCATTGAAATGTAAAAAAAAAAAAAAAATACAAATTAAACAAAAACAACAATACATCAGTTACCTAACTATAATAAAAGTCGCTTAGGTAATATTGAAATAAAACTTACTTAATGAATAGTTGTATTTCATTGCAATTTAGAAGAACATGCAAAGTTACAGAATACATCTCTTGTTTTGACAAATGTCTCTGTGCACAAACTCTAGAACTACGACTAGGCTTATTAAAAATTAAGAGAGTTGGGAGATCACTACTCACACCCCCATTATTATTTCAAGGCAATCTCGTTCTAGAGGACAACAAACCGGCCTCAAAATAATATGAAGTAAAATACAATGTTTCATCAGCCAAGTACACCACACATATGGAACACTCAACATGTACTTTATTCTTTACAGATTTTTTAAACTCTCCCATACCCCTTAACATATATAAAACAAAACAATAATGACATCATTCTGCACAATTATGTCACGATTATACTAATTAAATATTGGTATAATGGTATTGTGTATTTAATACATTATCTTTCAAATGGATACATTCATCTGTATTGAACAAGTACCCCAATTCTAGCCTCATAGGGAAGGTGTAGAATTAGATACTCCATTGAATCAAATAATGTTGGTGAAATTTTTTTTTTTTTAAGTTTACACAATATTATTGGAATATTTTGCTTTAACTGTAATAAATCCTCATTTCTGAGTGTAGTAGAGTATCAATCCTTAAAAAATTGACTTAATTCTATAAGAGATTTCCACAAAGTATCAAGTAAGTAATCGAAGGCAATTAAAAGAAGGCACTGCCTAAATACATGACAATCATGACTTTTCATCCCAGGTACATTATTTGTTTGCAGATCAAAACACCTTGCTAAATTAGAAGCAAATTAATCTAGCATTTTTAATTCTCTAATGCAATTGCACACCGTTTTTCTTTCATCAACAGTTAGAGTATACTTTGCTTTCAATTTCACAATTTTTTTACCAGGCAATGTGACAAGTTCCATGTCCTACTGCCTACAAATCTCTTCTAAGTTCGTCCTTACTTTTAAATTATCTTTTATTTTTAATCTGATATCCACTATAGTGTAAAAGATATTATCAAAAATATTTTTCCAATATGCATCACATCAAAATTGTGCCTAATTAAAAGAAATTTCCAATATAAAAGCTTCCAAAATATACTCAGTTTAGTCCAATTATGGTATACTTCGTATCCTGATAATTTAAATCGACCGTGCTCAATTACTCTGGGAAGAGAGTAAACTCCATCCCATAATTGTTCATCAGATAATTTAAGTGGCAACTCATCAATCTCAACCCTATTATTTATAAAATCTCTTTAATTCTTCTTAAATACATGATCACAAGGTAAAAATTGATGATGCTAGTCAAACCATGAATTCTTACCATCGTGCTTTAAAGTAAAAGCCTACAATAATGGCAAGCCAATTTACCAGCAATCATCGACCTAGACAACATTCCATATGCAAGGATGTCATTGATTGTCCAAATTATAGCTGTATGCAACATAAAATTTTGTTTTGTATAAACATTATATGTCAAAACACCTACATGCCACAAAAACTTCAATTCATCAACCAAAGGCTACAAATAGACATCAATTTAGCTCTTGAAATTTTTGGATCAAGTATAATACATGTCAAAAACATGTATTATTTTGTCATACACTGTCACGCCCTAATCCAGGAGCGTGACCAGCACTGAGGTTAGCTTGCCAACCCCAGTCAACCTACGACCAAGTCAAAGCAGAAAGCATCGCAGTAGTAAAAGTATCGAAATGCAAGTGTATATATACGTCCAAAGTGTCTGAGGAATACAAGGAGCTACTAAAGTACAAATAATAGAAGTGATACAAAAATGCCCGTACATCACAGTAAAGCAGCGGAGGACAAAATCAACCCAGAAGCTACTGTTGCGATCGAAATAGCAATCTGAAAGGGGAGGAACGAATGAGTACAAAACTCGGTGAATAACAGTAAAATCTAGACAAGACGGGACATGGATCACAGTTTACAAAATCCACATATGTTCGTATAACATATACAGATACATATATATATGCATGTCATTCACACACCAGAATCAGAAACAGAATGTCAAACACCTGTCGGAGTATCGGATCTCATCAGAAATCATGTCATACCGGGATCCCGTATCAGAATCAGAGCCAGAAATCACAGATGGCACAGAGTGCCGGAACACTCCTATGTTCCTCAGAAATCGGATCACAACAACTCTCGACAGGTAACCTTTTAAATCACATGCATGACTGAGGCACACAAATGTATGAATACAGAAATGTTTCAAAATTCATCATAATTTAAAACATATAGATACATGTCCTGAATTCAAATATCAGAAATCAGAAATCAAATCCAAGAATTTGTCAGAAAATCGAAATACAGATGCCTGTATAGAAAATACTGTCACTCACCTGGCACGTTAAACAAGGTAAGGAAACTTGTGTCGATGGCTCACTGCTCGAAATGTGTCTCCTCCGGAGTATCTACAATCATCAAATCAAAAGTCAGAATTGAAATCGGGTCTTATTCTAAAAAGACTCAACTCTCGCAAGTGGGCTGGGACCTCCCCCTGTCACCGGCCCTTTTTACGCATCCTGAGACCCCTTGGCCTCATACCCGAACCATCCTAGGCTTGAACTACTAAAACCTGAATTAAACGCAACTAAAACCCCCAAACCGGGCTGAACCGAGCCCATTTCCCGCGAACTAAGCTGAACTGAACTCAATTCCATAAAAGCGGAGTGAACCGGGTTTTCTCCCTCTTAACCCATGAAGGAACGACCTTTAACTACCAAGACCCAGGCTGAACCGGCCTAGACCCCCAAGAAAATCTACTAAACCGGGCCCCAAAACCTTAAACCGGCCTAATTCCCACAAAAAAAAACCCGTCGGTTTAATTATTTTCCTCCAAAATCCCTCTGAACCAGACTGGTTCCACCCTCGAAACCCATTCCAAAATATTCCCCTCCCTTTCTTGGACTGGGAACCGGCTTGGTTCCTAGATTGGGGCTTAAAATGCCCCTGAACCGGCCAGGCCCAGCCCAACAGGACTAGACTGGACCGGCCCAAGATGGCCAAACCCGGACAACGTCTGGGTCTGACCCTTCCACCCGGAAACCCAGGTGGAACAGCCGGGTTCTATAAATCCTGGAAATCCGAATACCCCACTCCAATTCAATCCCCCAATTCAACATGTTATATTAAATTAAAGCAAACCCATCCTACTCCTATGAAATCTGAACCCCATAACCCCTTTTCAAAAAAAAAAAAAAAAAAAAAAACTTGATTACTTGCTTGAATCTCCCCGAACTTCCTTGACAATGCCGCAGCTCCCCGAAACTTTTCTCCTCGTTTTCTCTCAATTTCTCTGATTAATTCTGTATACCCAGCTTCGTTTTGATATTCTCTATAAAGTTGTCAAATTGCTTTTGTGTTGTTTAAATTTTTTTGGAGCAAAAATCACCTAGGTTGTTCGGCCAGTTCTAGGTTCTTCGAACAGTTTTCTTTCTTTTTTTTTATAATAATAACCGGTTATTACATACACATTTTACGTAGAATGTTATAAGTAGTAACTATTACAGGCCAACAAGAATATGATCTTAATGACTAACTAAATGGAGTAAAACTATCAGAGCATAATCCAAGCCTTGTATCTTGAGACTCCATTGCAAAGTCAAGATATACTCTATCAAAGTGCTTCCATACTTTCCCATCCAATGGATGGCTGAAAAACACCTTAGGGTTGCCTTTTTCCATAATACCACCTCATATGAGGTGCATAACTAATTGATGCATACAACCTTTGTAATATTGGAATAAGTGGCAAATAATGTATCAACTTTATGTCACATTTTTTTAATTTCCCCTTCTTACTCTTCATGGTCGATACCTTGGTTTCTGATAAAATTCACATGAAAGCTCATTAATGTCATATTTGTAATACAACATACAACCATTCTCACAACAATCAATTTTCATAACTTGCAACCCCAATTTTGACACCTATTTCCAAGCCTCATAATAGGTACGAGTATGGGAATATCCTCCATAGGATTTATCTCACGATAAGCTTAACCATTGAATTAACACACTGTTGTGCAACATTATCAGACTTAATGCTCATTATTTTTAATTACAATAGTTAATTAGAATAATAAGACCCCTGCCATGATGGTCTATTTGTTGTATTTAGTAAGTCAAAAAAATTTTGAGTATCAGCATTAATAGCGTCCTCCATTCTCTGCTCAAAATGATTATAATATTTAGGCCTACTAGAATCAAAATTATCTCCTAATATCTATTTAGATTCTCAAGTTAATTACTCGAAAAACCATTAACATCACAAACCCTACTTATTCCAAGAAGGAGCTCATCTCCATAATAAGTCTAATACCAATACCCTTTCATAAATCTTTTTTTTACAAAAATGAACCTTGGTTGTATTAGGTTCTAAATATTTTAAATATTTATATCTATAACAAGAACACATAAGCAACCTCTCTCTTAGAAATCCTAGTTGTTGACAAATATAGCAAGAAATTTATCAACATTATTGACAAATTTTGGTTTCAATCCCCTTTTTCTTGCACGAGCCTATTATATATCCATCGATGATATTCTGGAATTTCCATATCTATTAACAATCATAAAAAATGTATTTATTTGTTATAACGTTTAAAATTTTATTTTCATCAAATAAATTATAAAGTTACTTTTGAAATACACACACAATCCCACAATTTTGACAAGATCAAGAGCTTGAATGAAATTTTGAAAAGCATTTAAGGATTAAAGTGGAAGTAATGGATTAGAGTAGGCACTTGAAGTGTAATTTGGACAAGATTAAGGGCTAGAATTAAGGGCTTGAATGAAATTAAATTAATATTTATAATATTTTATTAGTTATGTGTATTTTTTATAAATTTTAACATAAATACATACTAATATCAGCCTTACCTTTCTTTTTTAACAAGATTAAGGGCTTGAATGTAATTTTGACAAGATTAAGGACTTAAAATGTAATTTTTCCAAGATTAAGGGCTTGAATAAAATTTTGAAAAACATTTAAGGATTAAAGTGGTAATAATGGATTGGAGTGAGGACTTGAAGTGTAATTTGGACAAGATTGAGGGCTTGAATCAAGGGCTTGAATGAAATTAAATTAATAGTTATAATATTTTATTTAGTTATATGTTTTATTTTTAATTTTTTAACATTAAATATATACTAATATTAGCCTTACCCTTCCTTTTTGGACAAGATTAAGGACTTCAATGAAATTCTTTATGAGTTTACAAATCTAAACCCTAATGATTCCCCATATCACAAAGGCAACGATCATCCAAGATAACACAAAGAATTTCATATTTGAAATAATGCACCAAAATAATAAAAATTAAATACACACACAATTGGCTGAAAAAATAGTGACTCTAAGTTGGTTTACTAACGTGAAAGTAGATAACATGGAGGTCAACAAATGTGGAGAGTTCAAAGTCAATATAGGTACTTGCTACTTTCTTAAGTTACAATTTGGATTTGGGTCTTCCAAAATCCTAGTAAAAGTTAGAATAATTCAGCTTTGCATTTCTCTCTTTCAATTAATCAAATATAAAATCCTGAATGTCCTTTTTCTCTATTAAATTTAAATATTTTATTTTATTTTTTTAGAGATATACATAAACAGCTTGTTTAAATGACAACTCTTTATGCCATTTTCTTCTTCTATCCACATGTATCACTGAAAAAGAAAGAAAAACAAAAGGAAAATTGCCTTACTTTTATGAGCTTTTGTTCTTTGCCTACAATACATTCTATCAACTTCTCATTTTTTAATTAAAAATTTAATTATGAAAAATAAAAGTTTCTTCTTCTTCTTCTTCTTTCTTCTTCTTCTTCTTCTTCTTCTTCTTCTTCTTATTATTATTATTATATTATTATTATTATTCTTATTATATTATTATTATTATCATCATCATCATCATCATCATCATCATCATCATCATTATTATTATGCACTAATTCCCTCATTTTTTTTTTGAAATGTATGTAATTACTTATGTTAGATTCTGTATATAAATTTTATTTGGTATAGATTTTTTTTTGTAATTTTTTGAAAATGAAAATTAGAGAAACTGAGAATATCATTAAATCATTAAACAGTTATTGTAATATGAATATCATTAAATCCAAGTCAAAACTTTTATTTTTTGATTCTTTTGGTAAAATAATATGGATGACAATCGTGGCGGATGAGATTACTAACTGGGATGCAACTTTTTTTTATAGTTGTTGATTTTTTTGTTTATTTTTTATAATATACCGTGTATTGTTATGTAAGCATATAGTGATATTTAATTATTTTACACTTTAATTTTTCACTCCACGTATGAGATAATACTGTAGTCATATAATTATTAGTTGAGCAAATATATGTATAAAATTAGTGGTGTTTGAAATGACAAAAAAAAGAAAATTTTATATTATGTTTTTTTTTCTATACATTAGAAAAAGTTGAGTTTGATTTTGGTAGATCATGTTTTTCTTATACTCTAAGAAATTAATTATAAAAGCTAGAACTCTTTAATTTGAAAAAAAATGGATTTAAAGCAAAATTTTGTTCTCCTTTTATATACCTGTACCCGTTGACTCCTATATCTTAGTAATATTTATAAATCCGTTATATTTTAGTATATCACGGAAGGGTAATCCAAATTAGTAACCGTGTCTTTGGAAATAAAAAATTGACGAGATTTTTATTTAAACAAAATAAAAAATTATTTGAATTATCTGGTTCTGACACCCGGACTTAAGCGCCTTACTATTCTAGTCCCTTCTCTCTATTTCATTCAATTTCATTCCCAAAAATTTTGAATTGGCCCCAATTCTCCAATTTCTCACTTTACCCCCTCCAATCCCTTTGCATCCTGATAAAAATGGAATTAAGCCCCAAATTAAATTAAATTTCTTCATTTATCCCCTAAGTCCACCAAATAAATGAAATTCTATCAATTCACTTATTAGGCCATTACATCATACCATTAAACTCCACCAATAAACAAAAAATGGAAAATCAATCTTAAACTTTTTCGCAATAGAAAATTAAAAAAATAACCAAGCTGAATGAAAAATTTAGTAAAGTAATCGAAATCAATCTAAAATTTAAATCAAATGGGTCTATTAGTTATTATTTAATATATATTTGTTCAATTTAATTCTTATAATTTAAAATTTGACAAAATTCACCACTCTAGAGGTGCTTTCACTTTATATTTATTCAATCAAGTATTTCTTTTTTTCCATATTTGCCAAATATTTTTTTGGTGATTCAAATCTTTCAGCTTTGTAACTTGTCTTATTAGGATTAATATTTATTTCTGAGGTCACTTTTTTTATCTTCTGTAATTTTTTCTATTTGATTTCTGATTGTGCTTGTTTTATTAATTAGATCCTTTTTTGTCAGTGAATGATTTGTAAAAACTGTCAATTAACCTGTAGGTAGGGACAAATTATAATAATTTGGTTCAATCCGAGACATAAACAAAGGTAAGGATCATTTAAAAAGACTCTCTACAAGACCCAATATAAGGAAAAAAGAAAAAAGTTTGTTTTGGCAGGAAGAGGATATAGCCATAACTCTTTGACTCATAAATGATAAAAGATGGCACAAATTATTTCTGAAAATTGGTATATAAGAATATATGTATTTGTTCATGTAAGAATATACATGAAATATTATTTATGTTCGAACAACTTTTAATAACACAATTGTGACTCTTACATATTGGTCCTCTGCAGGACGTGTCGAATGCAGTGTTAGAAAGAGGAACGCCTAATCCTCCTGATTTAAAATTTTTAACAAATAAGGTGGATACCAAGGGACTGATTCAACAAATGACCAAACTTCCACTGGGGATATATTGACTAGGACATTTTAGTTTGAATAGTTGAAAGCTTTGACACGTACTGTTTCTCTTCTTTTTGACTACTTGTCAGCTAATCTTCATTCCTTCACCTGCGTACACTATTTATTTTGTTTTATTGCTTTTTGGTTAGAATGACCAGGTGACTAATGATCAGTATATTACAGAGGTTTAAAAACGTGCAGTATCACATGTCAGGACTTAAATATAATTTTGTGTGACAAATAATACTTTGAGAACTGATGTTATAAAATATAAGCTTAAGAAACTTTAACTATATAAAGTTGTAAATCTGATAAATTCTCATGAATTTGTGACTTTTCAATCCCAATAAAGTAATCTTATATATAATTGTTGAAAGAAATTTTAAAATTGTAAATGATTTTTTGCATAATTAAAAAATAAAATGAAGAACTGTTATAGCATAGCAGAAAATAAAATGAAGAATTGATATAGCATAGCAAATAAAAAATATAGCATAGCAAAAACAAAAATAAAAAATTTAAAAGCCACGTCTAATCCACACAAGTGACAACATGTATACATGTACATATAAAATTCTGACGAAAACAAAATTAAGCAGAGGACATAGACATTTGTATCATAGAAGAAAATGGAAGATGAGAGAAGAAGCGGTAGCAAATGAGTGAATGGACAGCACTGCGTGGATGCAATGCCGAGCAAGAGTGGACAGAAAAATATAAGTTTAACAAAGAGAGAAAATAGAGAGTGAGAGAAATGAAAGTGGGAAAGGAAGAAGCCGAGTAGAATTATAGGGAAATATTACTGACGCAACTAATTCGGTAAATCTATTAATTTTACACCTCAACTGTTGTGTAATCAAATTTTTTATGCATATTTAGAATTACTGACACACTTCGATCCTCGCACCTCAGTTACCGTGCATTCTTCATTTTCGAAGTCAGTTATTGACGCAAATGCGCTAGTAATGCGTCGAAAAGCATTGACTCTTTAAAGTTCATAGTTACTGACACAATTTTGCATCAGTATTTTATATATTTATTTTTAAAAAACTTATCGACGGAACATATTATAAACTTCTTTTATATTTATTTTATTTTGTAAAACATTACCGACGCAACTCTTACATCAATAAATTTGTTTTTTAAATCTTAAGTATTTGCGACACACTTTTTACATCGGTAATCCCTTCGATCCTCGTGCCTTAGCTGCTGTGCATTCTCAATTTCCAAGTCAGTTACTGACACAAATGTTCGGAAAGCAGACTCTTCGAATATCGATGCAATTTTGTGTTAGTAAGGGCGTAGGCTTATCGACGCAAAGCAACTTCGGTGTTTATATATCTCATTTTTTAAAAAACTTACCATTGAAGCATACTGTGTTGGTAAATTTCTTTTTTATTTATTTTACTTTTTTAAAACATTATTGATGCAAGATCTTTTGTTAGTAAATTTGTTTTTAAAATTTTCAGCTTCTTAAAAATTTTTTTGGTGCACTTTTGGCGTCAGTAATATTTTTTGATGCAAGTTTCTATTAGTAATTGGGCTAGTAATCGCCTAAAGCATCGCTAAATGCATTGGAAATGGTTTTGATGCAAGTTGTGTATGGATAATTGCATCAATAATTTCTGACACAAATTTGCATTAGAAAAAATTGTCGGTAAACTGACCCATTTTCTTGCGTCGCTAATTTTGTGTCGGAATTCTCAATAGTTCTTATAGTGTACACATATATATACATACTTACAATTAATGACTTGTATTAAAAAAATTAGAAATTTATTATAAAACTAAAAATAAATTCAAAGTTGGAAAGCAAACTAAGAGTTTAAAATAAAAGAATAATAATATTGAGAGATTGTTTTAAAATTGATGGTAAATTTTATAGGGATTAAAAAGTAAATACTTGAACCAAAATAACAACCAACACATTATTCACCTTCTTCTTTATACAATCGATCCCCTACATTTAGAAGAAATAGAATTTTTCTCTACAATTTGAAATAGGAAGGTGAAAAATAAAAAAGAATGTATAATTACAATATATTAACTTAAAGTTTTAAATATTTGACTTTTTATATTTTTACTCATTTATACTTATATCTTGGATGCATTACCCCAAAAGTCGGCAAAGTTGAATTTTCGACGGATTTTTCAATGAAAATTTCTGTCAAAAAAGAGTTACAAATCCCAACAATTTACAAAATTGTTAGAGTATAAAAAATTTTGATGAATTTTTTTGAATTTCTGGCAGAATATTTCGTCAGAAAAGTATTACGAATCCCAACAAGTCTGCAAAATTGTTAGAGTGTAAAATTTTTGACAAAGTTTTTGAATTTTTGTCGAAAAAGTTTTGCTATGTAACAACCCGAGAACTACTGACCCTAGTAACTTGTTGAGATTGAACAATTGGCCTAAAATGCTTAAACTCAAGTTGTTCAGTAGTAGTCTCTAGTCTCTTATAAGCCTAGGATCTCTTCCGTATTTTATCGATGCGGGATTTGGCTAAGAATGTCACACACACACAACCCCTATTTGGGGTGTCACACATACACCCCCCTCTCTTTGGGACTCAATGAGAACTCGCTCCCTCTGGGTGTCACATACACCCACTCTTTAGGACTTAGCATCCTCGCTGAGATTTACCCCATCACCGTTCAAGGTTGCACGCGGAGTGGCTCTGATATCATTTGTAATGACCCAAGAACTACTGACCCTAGCAACTTGTTGAGCCTGAACCACGGCCTAAAATGTTTAAGCCCAAGTTGTTAATATAGTTTTTAGTCTTTTATAAGATCAGGATCTCTCCCGTGTTTTGTCGATGTGGGATTTGCTAAGGATGTCACACACACACAACTCCCATTTAGGGTATCACACATACACCCCTCTCTTTGGGACTCACAAGGACTTGCTCCTCTAGGGTGTCACATGCCGCAATGTTCCACCAGAAATTTTCCAATAGAATTTTTCATCAAAAACATTGTTAGAAATTTCCGATGGAAATTTTGTTGGAAATTCTGTCAGAAATGGCATCAAAAATTTTTTGACAGAAAAAATTTATATCAGAAATTTTTCAATGAAATATTCTGTTGGAAAATATTTATTTATTTTTTGATTATTTTTGCATAATTTTTGACAAATTTTTTGCAATTCTGGCAGAATTTTTCTGCCAAAATTTTTTTCAAGGAATTTTTTCATCGAAAATTTTGTTAGAAATTTCTTCGTTGGATATTTCTATCAAATTTTTTAATGAATGTTTTCATGAAAATTTAGTCAGAAATTTGACAATTTTACATCTTCAGTAATTTTTTTATTAAAAATTTGATATTATCTTATAATGAATACAAAGAGCGCTAGTCCAACGTGGACAGGAGGCTCTTTGTCCAAAGTGGACTTGACTTCCTAAAGAAATCTGTCAATACACCAACTTTTCAGTTGGTTAACTAGTCAATGACGTGAACCAACTTCTTGAGAAAATTCGGTCCTCCATGGATTGATTTCTATGCAGAAGTCAACCCAACAGCAATCGACTTTTACATAGAATTCAATTTTGATTCACAATGATCAGAAGTTAGATTTATATATTTTGATAAATAATTTTAAGTTGACATGTTTCGATAACTAAAAAAATATATTTTTTTGTATAAAAAAGCTCTTTATAACCCCTATTGCTCATAGTATCCGAAAGTATCATTTCCAAAAAAAGATATTAAAAATAAATATAATTAGAAAATACTAAAAATATAATTAAAAAAATATGACATTCAACGCTTAACTTGATTCTTGGTTTAGGGCGTCAATCATGGCTGGTCATGTTTGCGTCACTTTGGCCTTGGGTTTAGGTTGTCACTCATGGCTGGTCATGTTTGCCCTCACTTTTGCCTCGAGATTAAAGTGATATTTTAACCACAAAGCATTATTACGGATAAAAATTGAAAATAGATAATAGCAACTTAATTTTGGAAATAATTGATGGAAGACAACTTGTAATTAATAGAATACAAGTTAACTTATCATTATCATTTGTTAATACTCATAATAAGCATTGAGAACTTGTTTAGTATTTCTCA